>JACGWO010000006.1:16967388-17090244 GCA_034509735.1 Sesamum alatum
CTTAATAAGCTCACAACTCTTGACTCTCAACGATAGTCTCACTACACTTAACACTCTCTACTCTAAAACTTATGAAACTCGATGCTTTTATCTAGCAACTCAAAAACAAATGCCAATTATTTCCTCAACCAAGTATGTGTAGATGGACGATTCAAACTTACTCGTAGCAAGAGAATGGTCTAAAGAAGCTAGGTACAACTTGGGAAATCAAGATCGGTTGGCTTACAAGGATAGTAGCAAAGTATAGCTAGGAAACAATAACACAATCAGATTTTTTTCTTCTTTTGTTTTTTTTTTCCTTTCAAATGGCCCTTTTTTTTTTCACTTTTGTACTCTTTTTTTTTTTTGCCTTCTTTTGTTTTTTTTTTTGAACGAATTTTCCTTCTTTTTTTTTGGCTGCTCGTCTGCTTTTTTTTTCTTTCGAGCTTTTCTCTTCTTTTTTTTTTGAACGAATTTTGTCCTCTATTTTTTTGTAAAGATAAAACAAAAGATAACAATGGGGTACGGAAGCTTGGTGTGTAAGATAAAAGATAGGTGGAACTTGGGGACCTACCGTGTCAACCGAAGGCTCAGATACCACATGATATGGTATCGACCATGGGTGGCCCGATCTTCACGACGTAGGCTTGAAATGGATAAAGAGGTCCGTGACCTGAGGAATGCAAATAGCCAACCAACGTTATTGGAACGTGACCTGCTACTTAGAACATTCAACCAACCACGAGCACGAGTAAACCAATCCACACAACGACACACTTGGGTCGAGCACGAATTGGGGGCTTTGTGAATTTGAATCACCAACCTAATATGCTAGATTGACAAAGCAAGGCTTCACTAAAGCTGAAAATAGGATATAAACTCTTCAAAATATGAGAACTCTCTCTCAATATTTCTTAAACTTGGATAAATCTTGGTTGTTCTCGTTTGTATGCTGATACATGCCTTTTATAGGCCTAAAACACTTCCAAATTGACCACACATAACCCCAAGTGACTCCTTGGTGGATGTACATTCAATAATTAGTCAAAATATGACTAAAAACTATGCATTCTTGGTAAAAAACGAGTAAAAACTATGGTCTTCCATGTGAATCCGAAAATTGGTGCATTGTATGTGATAAATGCACTTTGAATGTGATTAAGAAGTCTTCCTTGACCACTTGGCTGCACTTGGACGAATTTGGGCTCTTATTATGGGCTTCCTTGGGCTTGAATTATTGAAATTAAGCACTCATGTTGGGCCTCCAATTGTGACTTGATCCCATTAGCAAATATTAAGTTGGATTGGGCTTGAATTGCTTCTTGCATTCTCTTCAAACTTCCTCTTGTCATTGGCCCACTTCCAATTGTTAAGTCTTGGTGCAATTGATCGTGAACGCCTTTAGCTCGTTGGATGCCCTCAGTGTTCTCATCACATCTCTCACACAATATACACATTCTCGGCCTTCATGGCCAATGATGAGCCGCCCTTGGATGATATTGAAAGCGGTAATGGGAGCGCCGTTGTTGGTTGTCCATCGTTGGAAGAGGAGAACGCACTTAATTGGTTACTGTCCAAGTTTCTTGCGTTGGCTAATAGGGTGATTGATGAAGGTGACATTGCATCTCTGGAGGCTATATCGGACTTAAAGCGTACATGGAATGAAAAATTTTGTGAGTTTCAGCCGCGGCTGTCAATGGTTGCACGCTCTTCCTCATCCTGCACTCTCACTCCTTTCCAGCCGATTACGGCTCCTACTCGGCTTGCACGTTGTATTCCATGCATGCCAATGACCGAACAAATGAATGCTTATCTACTACACACTCCCTCGGTGGCCGCATCATTTCCTGTTCCTCTTCTCTCATTGCCGCCGTCGTCCATGGCTTCCTCGCTTTTTTCGGTGAGTGTTGCGGCTGCAACCCTAGCGCCACCATCCATTGTTACTGTTTTGGAAGACTCCCAACAAGATCCGGATAATCAGCCGCCTTCCTTACGTGTGGACAATCAGCCGCAATATTCCTTACCTGTTGAGACATCTCCCTTCAAATCTGATTCACCTTCCATAGGTGTGGATAACCAGCCGCAATCTTCCATACATGGCGAGATAAGTAGCCGCAATATTCCTTACATGGCGAGACAACTTCCTTCCAATCTAATCCGCCTTCTATACGAGTGGATACTCAGCCGCAATCTTCCTTATTTAGCATGGATACACATCTAGACGGAAATTTGCAGAATTTACCGCCGGCTGCTTGAAAGATTATGTGGATCGGCCCGGGAGATTAACGCGAATAGCGGAAGCGCGAAATAATGCGTAATAAAAATTACAAAGCATAATTAAACAGAATTTAAATCATGCATAACGTACATAAACGAATCAAGGGGTGTGCCCTTGATTCTCCCGGGCGTTTGGTGTATCTCATGTTCAATAAAACACAACATGGAGGCCATAGAATTGAAACCAAAAAACGAAATAAAGAACCTACCCGGTTGTAGTTTTGTCTTCGTTCGGCTACATGCATTGTTCCCCGTTTTGCACCAAGATCTCAAGAAGAGACCCTCTAAATCATCTTACTCGCTCCACCGGAAAGCAAACCACCCTTGTGCTAGCAAGAAATTATTTGGAGAGAAGAGACATCGATACACGCTATGAATTAACGCAATCAATGTCTCTTATGTTCTTAACTTGAATAAATCAAGAAGAACAAAGTATAATTCTTGGAGAGAAAAGAAGGGGATGGACGAAAATTTTAGGGAGATGAGAGATGAGAGTTGTAGAGAATACTAGGTGTGAGTGTGTGTGTTTTTTTAAGTATTTATAGAAGATGGAATTCCTATTCCTTCTCAAACTCTTCCAAAGAGACACACTTTGACTAGGATTTTGACCTAGTCAAATCCTAGTCAAATTAGGCTTTGATTAAGTCAAACTAATCATGGCCTTCATCTCATCATTCTCTAGATCAAATCTTGTCCATCCATTTTGATGGGCTTCATGGAATGGGCCTATTTAATTCTAAATTAAATATTCCCATGGACTTTATATTAAATCATATTTAATACACTAAGCCCATTAATTAATTAATGGAAAGGACTTGTTTAATTCTAAATTAAATAGTCCCATGGACTTTATATTAAATCCTATTTAATATACCAAGCCCACTAATTAATTAATTCACCCTTTTAATCTAATTAAAAGGAAAGCCCATGCTTTATAAAATTCATAAATCTAATTTATGAACTTAAGCCCGATTATTCCAAATAATTCATCGAGGCTTGAATCTCCAAGAAGTATAATTTAATTCCATTAAATTAAACCTTCTCCCGGAATTAATTCCAAATTAATTCCCTTTCATTTGGTGTAGCGGGTGTGACTCTTTAGGTTCACCTTTCAGCTAGACTTAGACCTACTTTTTGTTATTTCATAACCAAAGTAGTCCGTTACCATGGGTGGCCATCTAGCAACGGTCCCATGGCACTAGAGACTAGGTGAATTTATGGTGTGAACATTTAGGCTCCGAGTTATACGCAGGTGCGGTCCTACCGACGCTCGATACGTACGGGTACGGTCCTACTATCGCCTGTCTCCCGGCCTTTAGTCTAGGGATCGGTTCCCATTCTTGACTAGGCAACTATGCATAATGCTCGAGATAGGTTTAACTCGACGTAGGAAATCCTTTCCCACTACATCAAGTGCTATGGCCATGGACTTTGTGAGTCTAAACCATCTCCGAGCGCATAGGAGATCTTGCTGTCATATCCTTTGACAGGGGACAGATCCTATCTTGGAATTCACCGTTCTTACATACTCTGACTGCACTGGACGAGGCTTATGATGACCATGTGATATAATCGGTCAAATTTCACCAGATCCAAGATATAGCCTTAGTATGTAGGGGACTGCCGTGATCCTAAAGTCCGACGACTAATCCCGTACTATCGGAACCGGGAATACGAGTCATACCGACCAAGCCTGAGTGGCTTCCATATGACGATTCCCGCGAGTCACCTCAGTCGGCCGCTCCCCAGCAGGCCGACCCACTAACACTGCTTAGACGATCCTCGTCACCCGTCGATGAAACACGACAGCAGATGCTTAGTGCAAGTCTCAAATGGATTCTCGATGCCCTGTCTCGAGATTCCTTTGACTTGGAGTATTTCAGACTGATTCGGCGAAACTGATTTCATGAACCTACCTCCAAGCGTAGTTCCAATTTCCCGAAATGTTATTTCAGTCTGTGGGCGTTTGTTGTGACATCGTAACGATGCAAGCAGTAAGTACAACAAACTCATGCCTATGAATCCTTACTACATTCAATTAACATAATATTACTTGTTCACAGATTGACGAATGGTTCTCAGAACAGCCAATATCATAGACTTTCTGGTCACCTATTCTAACACTGCTCCCCTTACACGGCCACCATTTTCAGCCTCTTTGGACCAAGGAAACGGGGCTAAAGCACCGGACATATTCATTGGTAACTTTCCCTTGACATCAAAGTTATTCTACGTTATCATCTGTTGATAAAATTACTGCTGCTGCGTTTCATAATTCTACTCGGAAAACTCTCAATTATGTTCCTCCTTTGGTTCAAAATGGTGAAACTATTGTTCGCCCTTCGTTGAATTTAATTCGTGATGGTTCTCAACGTTGGATGCATACTATTGTTGGTTTATTTTTTGGGTCGTCGCCCTTACTTTCACGACATGGAAGCCTTTGCTAAGAAGACATGCCGATGGTGCATAAGTCATGGCCACGGCTAATGGTTTCTTTTTCTTTCAATTCAATACGATGAAAGCGATGGAGGAGGTGCTTGAGGGAGGGCCGTGGCTTTTCCACGGTCAACCTATTGTCCTTCAACGTTGGGAGGCCGGATTGGCACTAAGGAAGCACAAACTTACTGAAGTCCCAATCTGGATTAGGTTACGTCACCTCCCGGTGGAATTTTGGACTGATGAGGGTCTTAGTGTAGTAGCTAGTGGGATTGGAAAGCCACTGTACCAAGATGCTATCACGAAGGCATGCACGAGACTGGACTTTGCTCGTGTGTGCGTTATGTTGGATATCTCTTCCACACTTCCGAAACATATTGTTATCATGGCTCCTACGGAGGATGGCAGGGAAGTACCATGTAAGGTGGACGTGGAGTATGAATGGATTCCACCGCAGTGTGTCAAGTGCATGTGCTTGGGGCACTCCGTGAGTTCTTGCTCACCACAGAAGCCTCCACCGTTTTTGTGCCTCGAACAACAACTGAAACACGTCCGGTTCCACGAGCGAACGTGGAAAAGGAACCAAACCAAGAGATGGCTATTGCCAAGGGAAAGGAGATTGTCCTCTTTAACTCTTTTGAAGCTCTTGAATGTGAGGATGACACTGTATCAGACACTTAGGGCCCTAAATAGTGCAGCCCTTCCGAATTGGTTTTATGATTAATGCAGCTGTTTGGAATGTGCGAGGGCTGAACCGAAGAGACCACCAAGTGGCAGTTGGCGATCTTGTTTCAGCCCACAGGTTATGTTTTCTTGGTATTCTTGAAACTCGTGTTTCTTTGGTTAATGTTGATCGTGTACAATCTTGTGTACTTCCTCGTTGGAATTGGTTTTCTGATTATTCTATTGTTGGTAACCGTATTTGGCTTGCTTGGAATGATGAAGAACTTGATGTAGAGGTTCTAATGGTACACTTACAATTCATACACTGCAAGTTGTTTATTCATAGACATCATTTCTACATCCTTGCTATGGTTGTCTATGGGTCTAATGAGGTTGGGACTAGACGTGACCTTTGGCAGGAGCTCGGTAGGATTTCCCTGGGAATATCTGATCAGCCATGGCTGGTTCTCGGGGATTTTAATACGGTGGTGGACATGAGCGAGGTATGTGGGCGGTCGAGTGACATCCGTGTCCCTATGGAGGAATTTCGGAGGTGCTTGATGGACACTGGACTTATTCACCTACCCATGCAGGGGTGTACGTTTTCATGGCACAATTGCAGTGATGATCACCGGAGCCTATGGAAGAAACTTGACCGTATGCTTGTCAATGACAGTTGGTTCCGACAGTAGCCGGATAGCTGTTACCACAGTCTTAACCCCCGGACTTCGGATCACTCCCCTTTGGTTCTTCAAGGTACTTCCTTTACCCCGTCGGCCGGCATGTTCAGATTTGATAATTATTTGGCTTCCTCTCCGTCCTTTATTCCTATAGTTCGGGATGTCTGGAGTCATCAGATTGAGGGTACGATTATGTATGAGGTTACACGGAAACTGAAAGCACTGAAACCTATTTTTCGAGCTGAGAGGAGGAAAAAAGGAGACCTCGCCCAGAACGTCCAACTAGCGGCAGAATTTCTTGCATTAGCACAATCGGTGCTACTTCTCGAAGGCCACTAAAATGGAACAAAGAATGTTGCAGCAACGGGCAAAGATTCAATGGCTCAAAGGAGGGGACCAGTGTACTCGGGTTTTCTTTCGTAAGGTGGCCAAAAGGCGTGCGTCTAAACGTATTTTTCAGATCAGCACTTCTGATGGCCATATTAAGACGGACTACCAAGAGGTTGTTGACGAGTTTGTGAACTATTACAAGGGACTTCTTGGAGGAGATCGTCGGATTAGGCATATTGATATTCGCTATCTCCGCCCATGGGCACGACATATTTTAACGGATTACGAATCCTCCCAACTTGTGATGCCTGTCACTAGGGCAGAGGTGAAAGAAGCTTTCTTTGACATTGCGGAGGATAAATCTCCAGGGCCAGATGGCTATTCAGCAGGGTTCTACAAAGCGGCATGGCCTATTATTGGAGACGAGGTTGCTAAGGCGGTGATTGATTTTTTCAATCATGGACGATTACTGAAGCAGGTTAAAGCTACTTTGCTTGCACTCATCCCTAAAGTTCAATCCCCGGTCACTGTGGCCGATTTCCGGCCTATTTCATTTTGCAACGTGTTGTATAAAGCGATCGCGAAGATTATGGTGCAGCGGCTTCGGCCTTTGCTGGATAGGTTAATTAGTTCGACTCAGAATGCTTTTGTTCCAGGGCGATCTATTAGTGATAATATCTTGTTGGCACAGGAGCTTTACAGGTACAATCAACAACGCTCACCTCCGAGATGTGCCTTGAAAGTGGACTTGAGAAAGGCTTATGACACGGTCGAATGGGACTTCCTATTAGCAACTTTTGGATCTTTTCGGTTTCCCGCATCAATTTCGGAGGAGGGTGGAGGAGTATGTTACAGCGACCTCCTTTTTGGTGTGCCTTAATGGTAGCATTTATGGTTTTTTTACCGGAGCACGAGGGTTAAGACAAGGTGACCCAATGTTGCCTTACCTTTTTGTTATGGTTATGGAGGTACTTCGGATGCTTATCCAACATCTTATTGAACAGGATGAAGGATTTCGGTTCCACTGGAAGTGCCAGGAGATTGGACTTTTCCAGTTGAGTTTCGCCGACGATCTGTTGCTATTCAGTAGTGCTGATGAGGGTCGGTGGGTGTTTTCCATAGGGGCCTTCAAATTTTTTCAGGTCTTTCTGGATTATTTGCCAACCCTGCTAAGAGTCAGATTATTATCTCCAAATCCGCCCAGGACAATAAGGATGCACTCCTGCAGTTATTGGGATTCCAGGAGGGCCTATTGCCGGTTAGATACCTTGGTCTCCCACTTCTCTCTTCACGTCTTAAAATATCAGATTGCCAGCCTCTGTTGCAGAAAATTGAGAAGCGAATTAAAAGTTGGGAAGGTGTACAACTTACATTTGCAGGACGTGTTCAGTTGATTAAATCAGTCCTCATGGCCTTTAACACTTACTGGTCCGTGGCATTTATTTTGCCAAAAGGGATTATTTGGTGCATTGAGCAGTTGATGAGAAACTTCTTTTGGAAAGGATCCTCACAGTGGGGATACGCGAGAGTTGCTTGGTCACAAGTGTGTCTACCTAAGGCGGAAGGTGGTCAAGGTATTCGAGATGTTCAGACACTTAATTATGCCTTGATGAGTAAACACCTGTGGTCGGTTATAAATCATAGCACTTCTTCTATCTGGGTGGCGTGGATCTACCATTACAGACTTCGTGGTAAATCTGTTTGGACGGTGGGAGACAAAGCGGGATCATGGGCATGGAGGAAGCTTCTGCGCCTCCGACCTATTTTGAAGCCTCGGATTGATTACATTATTGGTGATGGTGGCTCCACATCTCTATGGCATGACCCTTGGCACCACCTAGGCCCTCTTATTCAGCAGATACCAAGGGTTCCTGGCTTGACTGGAACACTAGGTACTGATTTATTGAAATCTGTCATTCTTGAGGGGGAATGGAATTGGCCACTTATCACAGACATGGAGTGCTTGGTTATTTTGCAGTCCTTTGCCCACCATTCATGGTGGACAGGATCGGATTCTCTGGAGAGGAACAGGAAAAGGTTTTTCAACATCGGAGGCATATAGAGCTCTACGGACATCCTCACAAAAAGTTGTTTGGTCTTCACTTCTTTTGGGACCTTTTAAAATCCCACGCAACACCTTTATTCTGTGGCTTGCTATCCTTGGATGATTATCCACTTTGGATAAGCCTTGGTTTCTTCACTTGGACACTACTTGTATACTATGCACTGACGGACAATCTGAAAGTCGTACTCACATGTTCTTTGATTGTCGGTTTTCACGTCAATGCCTTGGAGCCATCAGACGCCGAGTCCGGTTTCCATGTTCGAACCGAGAGTGGAATACGGATGTTACTTGGGCATCTACAAGATGGAGAGGACGACATGTTATTAATGCGGCATATAGAGCTTTGTTGGCTTCATTTATCTACCACCTATGGCAAGAACGCCACCGAAGGAGGTTCCAAGCAACCGAGCGTACTGCTGATACGATAGGGAGATTAGTGGTTGAGGAAATCCGACAACTTATTTTGAGTTCTGATCTTTCTTCTAATATTAGTACTATAGCATTATTTAGACTGTGGCGGATCCCTTGGACTCATTTCCAAGGTTCCGATTGATTGACATGTACTTTTTGTAACTCTTTTCTATTTAATGAAACTTACCTTTACCGAAAAAAAAAAGATGGAGTCCTAGTCATATAATCGAAGAGTGGCTTTAATATTGATTATTAGAGTCAATACGAATATATTTATAGCCAAAAATGAGTCATCTATCAGTCAATGAAGAGGACTGAAAGCACAAGGTGTTTCCTACGATTGTGTTGAGTATTAGGCATGTATCCGGACGTACGATTGATTATGAAGGTTCTTCAAACTCTCGATATGGCAAAGATAAAAGTGCATTTGTGTTAAACTTGTTTAAAGGAGTTTGTCGTTGCGCAAAGGTATAGAGCTGAGTCCATGGCTCGAAAGAGTGTTCTAGATGTAGTCCTAGTGCATTTTTATGATGAATAAGATGGAGTCCTAGTCATATAATCGAAGAGTGGCTTTAATATTGATTATTAGAGTCAATACGAATATATTTATAGCAACAAATGAGTCATCTATCAGTAAATGATAAGGACTGAAATCACAAGGTGTTTCCTACGATTGTGTTGAGTATTAGGCATATATTCGGACGTACGATTGATTGTGAAGGTTCTCCAAACCCTCGATATGGCAAAAATAAAAGTGCAATAGTGTCTAAACTTGTTTAAAGGAGTTTTTTGTTGTGCAAAGGTACAAAGAGTGTTTGGACTCAGCTTTGTACCTTTGCACAACGACAAACTCCTTTAAAACAAGTTTAGGTACAAAGCTGAGTCCATGACTCAAAAGAGTGTTTTAGATGTAGTACTAGTGGAGTTCTAATGGCTAAGAAAAAATCTCTCCAACCTCTCTCACGCAGTACACACACTCCCCTCTCTCACAAATCACGCTCATCTCCTTCGTCTCCCCCCTTGACCGCACCTTCGGGAACGCCGTGGGCGTTGATGAGGTTGCGGATCTGAACAGCGGCAATGAGGTGTCGCTGTTGCGCTATCCTCTCCCTTGGAGGAGGATCTTGAAAGCTTTCGAAGAGACTTCAACATGTCCGAGTTCGCTTCTCTTGCAGCGCGCTTCATTGACAAAGGCAACACTCATAACCTTGCGGCCTTGAAGGAAGTCAAGGATTTATGGCATTCCATGTATGGTGATCCTCCAAAGGAGTTGGCACATTTTGCAGAGGTGCAACCAGCCCTTAGACCTGCGTCCGAGCATGAACTCACCCCTTTCCGTCCACCTCTTGCACCCCGACGTGCTCGACGGAATATCTCTTGACCGCCGCCGGCTAGATCTCCCGCGACCCTTGACATTCCTTTGTCTTCTCCAAGGGTTCCCATGGTACAAGAGGCTGTTGCTGCTGAAGGTGTCTCTTCACCTTCCACTGGACTTTTCGCATCCCCTCCTACACCCATCCCTTGCCCGGCTTCCTCCCCAAAATCAACCTCCTTGGGTGCCGTTGATTTCCTCTCCTCAAATGGTTGCTGCTGATGTTGATGACCATCCACCTTCCAAAGACCTCTCCACATCCCCTTCATGCTTGGAAGATCCGTAAACTGCAGCCCCTTTGGTGCCCCCTTCCCCGGTGGTCTCTTCTCCCTCCACGCCGGTTTGTTCACCATCTCTACCATCCTCAAGTGCTGGGCCTTCACCTCCTTTTGCACATGGATCTTTCTTATGTTGATGCTTAAAGGTTTAACTCATCAGCCTATTCCGAAACCCCCTTGCACCGCTTCAATCGCTCACCGCCAAGAGCATGTCGAACATTTTGTTGATTCAGCAATGGCTTATCCGGGGATGGTTCAGCCCCTCGTCCATGATGTTTGCTCCCCCATCGTGAATGCTTCAGCACCCCCTTTGGCTGATTCGGTCCTCCCACCCCAATCGGAATTGCTTATTGGCTCGGTTCCTCTTCGTCCATCAAATTCGGCCAACACCAACCTTGACCTCTTTGCTGCCGCATGTGTTAATTCCAAGAAGAACACTTTGCGCTATGTCACTCCGGATATCAAAAACGGGGAAGTTGTTGTTTGGCCCTCACTTGCCATGATCAAAGAGGGCTCCAAAAGATGGGAATCAACAGCAGTTGGCTACCTTCTTGGCCGTAAGCCCCCGTTCCATCTCCTTTAAGACTTTGCACATGAATTTTGGCCCGGAGTTAAGGATGTGACAGCCACCTCGAGCGGGTTTTTCTTCTTCTCTTTTGAAACATTTTCAGCCATGGAGATGTTATTGAGGGAGGGCCTTGGCTATTCCATGGCCAACCCATAGTATTTCAGCGTTGGGAACCGGGCTTAGCCCTACGAAAGCAAAAACACACACAAGTTCCTGTTTGGATCTGTCTTCGACATCTTCTGGTTGAATTCTGGACAGAGGACGGTTTGAGCACTATTGCAAGTGGGATTGGTCGGCCCTTATACACAGACGCAATTACAAAGGCATGCACGAGACTGGATTTCGCTTGTGTTTGGGTCATGCTTGAGTATTCATCCACTCTCCCGCGCCACATTGTGATCATGATCCCCTCGAATGATGGCCATGAATCTCCATGCCGCATTGATGTTGAATATGAATGGGTTCCGCATAAGTGTCAAACCTGTTTTTCCCTTGGTCACTCGGCTTCGGCTTGTCCTTCTTTAAAGAAGTCAACTAAGCCTACCCTCGGGTTATTGATCATGGTGCATCCGCTCTTCCTCCTCCCCACCCGGTGGATGAAGGAAAATCTGTTTTTATTTCCAACTCATTTGAAGCCCTCAATGAAGTTTCCATTCTCGTCCACGGGTCCTAATTCATGTAGCCCGCAAGAAGTTATTAAATAATCTGTGTTGCAGCCTAGTTTGTTTGCGGTCTTTCCCTCTCTCACCCTCTTGTGCAGAGCTTGATTGAAGAATTGTCGAATCGCCTTGTGATTCCTTATTGCTTTGTTGTTTTTAGTTTGGCGGACTTTTGCTGAGTTAGATTGCTCTTTTGCTTTTTTTTTTTAGTTTGTCAGTGTGCTTGCCAATTGATGTGGTTGGCACGTTGATGTTGTTGTTGTTTCCCCCTTTTGTTGGGCTTGTTTGTTGAGGACTAGGCGCGCGGCCTACGTCATCGCTGTAACCTTTCCTTTTAATTTATGCAATTTACATTTACCTAGAAAAATAGATGTAGTACTAGTGCATTTTAATGTTGAATAAGATGGAGTCCTAGTCATATAGTCGAAGAGTGGCTTTAATATTGATTATAAGAGTCAATACGAATATATTAATAGCCAAAAATGAGTCATCTATCTGTCAAAGATAAAGACTAAAAGCACCAGGTGTTTCCTATGATTGTGTTGAGTATTAGGCATGTATCCAGACATACGATTGATTATGAAGGTTCTCCAAGCCCTCAATATGGCAAAGATAAAACTGCATTAGAATCTAAACTTGTTTAAAGGAGTTTCTCGTTGCGCAAAGGTATAAAGCTGAGTCCATGGCTCAAAAGTGTGTTCTAGATGTAGTCCTAGTGCATTTTTATGTTGAATAAGATGGAGTCCTAGTCATATAATCGAAGAGTGGCTTTAATATTGATTATTAGAGTCTATACGAATATATTTATAACAAAAAATTAGTCATGCATCAGTCAATGATAAGGACTGAAAGCACAAGGTGTTTCCTATGATTGTGTTGAGTATTAGGCATGTATCCGAACATCCGATTGATTATGAAAGTTCTCCAAGCCCTCGATTATGGCAAAGATAAAAGTGCATTAGTGTCTAAACTTGTTTAAACGAGTTTTTTCGTTGCGCAAAGGTACAAAGCTAAGTCCATGGCCCAAAAGGGTGTTCAAGATGTAGTCATAGTGCATTTTTATGTTGAATAAGATGGAGTCCTAGTCATATAATCGAAGAGTGACTTTAATATTGATTATTAGAGTCAATACGAATATATTTATAGCCAATAATGAGTCATCTATCAGTCAATGATAAGCACTGAAAGCAGAAGGTGTTTCCTACAGTTGTGTTGAGAATATTAGGCATGTATCCAGACGTACGATTGATTATGAAGGTTCTCCAAGCCCTCGATATGGCAAAGATACAAGTGCATTAGTGTCTAAATTTGTTTAAAGGAGTTTGTCGTTGCGCAAAAGTGAAAGAAAATCCGGTGGATCATCCCGGGAATTGCGCGAATGCGGAAGCGCGGTAAAATAAACATATTAAAATAAAAGGCATGCTTTTAATTTAAAGAACACGCTCAAGGGGTGTGCCCTTGAGGTTCCCGGGCGTTCGGTGTATCTCATGATCATAAAACAATTAAATAAATCATGGAGGCCATAGAGTTAAAAAATAAAGAGGGACGAAAATCTTAAACGAGACCTACCGTTGTCGTTTTCGTCTTCAACTGCTACTCGCGTTGTTCCCCGTTTTGCACCAAGACCTCGTTCTTGAGATCCTCCAAATCGTGATACACGATCCACCCACGTATCTTGCACGTCGTGCTAGCAACGAACAAGTATTATTTTTGGAGTGGACGAATCAATAACTCGTTATCAATTAACGGTATTGGTTCGTCTAAGTTCTTGATGTTCCAAGAACAAAAAGAACTAAGAAAAATATTTTCTTGCTAGAGAAAGAGAGAGGGGGCGGACGAGAGGTAGGAGAGGGAGAGTGTGTGTTGTGTGTGTTTTTCAAGAATCATCATCGCTTAAATGTTGGAAGCTAGGGGTTTATATAGAGGAAGAGTTTAATCCTCTTTAAACTCAAACTCTTAAGTAACCTAATTTGACTAGGATTTTGACCTAGTCAAAGTCCTAGTCAAACTAGTGTTTGACCTAGTCAAACGAATCCTAGCCTTCCATCTCCCCTTTCCATCTCGACCGTTGATTTTAATTTAATGGAATATTTAAATCCTATTAAATATTCCAAAAGGCTAAAGAATATAATATAATAAATTAATATTATAATTTATTCTTAAGCCTATTAAATCAACCCTTTTAATAAATCCTATTTATTAATTTAATTCCTTTTATCAAATAGAAGGAATTAATTTCTCCAAGAAAATATAGGACCCGATTAAATCTAATTTAATCATTCCTTTACTCCAATATTTAATTCCAAATTAAATACTAAGTGTGTGTGGATAGTGTGTGACTCTTTAGGTTCACCATTCAGCTAGACTTGGTCGGATTCCTAGAATCCGTCCGTTACCATGGGTGGCCATCTAGCAACGGTCCATGGCACTAGAGACTAGGTGAAATATTCGGGGATGAACATTTAGGTTCTAACAGTACACTTGTCCTTCTGTCTTCGGTCTCTTCACTTAGGGTCTAGGGCACGGAAGATGCAGGTACCCATCTTGAACCTAAGTGTCAGTCTGTCCTCACTAAACGCCGCAAGGGAAACCTTTTCCCTTCTGTTCAGTCACTGTGGCACAGATTTTAGGGACAAGACACAGAGCATATATGAGACTCAACTGTCAACACCTTTTGACAGGAGACAGATCCTTTCTTGGAAACTACTGTCACTTTGTACACCCGAGCTGCACTAGATATGGCTTATGACTACTCAAGAGTATTTTGGCAATCTCTCACCATATCTAAGATACAGACCTGATGCACAGGTAAACTCAGCAGTTCCTCAAGTCAAAGGACTTGGCCTGTACCGTTGGAACGGGAATACACGTCATACCTTGCTGACCATACTCAAGGTCCTTCGTAAGACGGTTCCCGCGAGTCACCTCAGTCAGCTGCTTCGTAGCATGCTGACCCACTAACACTGCTTAGACGACCTTCGTCACCCGTCGATGAAATACGACAGCAGATGCTTAGTGCAAGTCTCAAAGGGAATCCCGGTACCCATTTTCGGGATTCCTTGACTTGGAGATTTCCGGACTGACTCGGTAAGACTAATTTCATGGACCTACCTCCAAGCGTAGTCCCAGTCCCCGAAATCGTTTCTCAGTCCGTGGCTTTGTTTGCGTAGTGAACAGAAATGTAAATGCAGATAAGTGAACGTAAACAAAGTATTGCCATATGAATTTTCACTTCTTTATTCATACATATTTTATCAAATACCAAAGAATTGTCTAGACATAGGTTACATATTCCTGCCAAAATTGGCTTACATGGTCACCTATTCTAACACTCGAAGCCCTCGATATGGCAAAAGACAAAAGTGCATTAGTATCTAAACTTGTTTAAAGGAGTTTGTCGTTGCGCAAAGATACAAAGCTGAGTCTATGGCTCAAAAGGGTGTTCTAGATGTAGTTCTAGTGCATTTTTATGTTGAATAAGATGGAGTCCTAGTCATATAATCGAAGAGTGGCTTTAATATTGATTATTAGAGTCAATAAGAATATACTTATAGGAAAAAATGAGTCATCTATCAGTCAATGATAAGGATTGAAAGCACAAGGTGTTTCCTATGATTGTGTTGAGTATTAGGCATGTATCCGGACGTACGATTGATTATGAAGGTTCTCCAACCTGGATATGGCAAAGATAAAAATGCATTAGTGTCTAAATTTGTTTAAAGGAGTTTGTCGTTGCGCAAAGGTATAAAGCTGAGTCCATGGCTCGAAACAGTGTTCTAGATGTAGTCTTAGTGCATTTTTATGTTGAATAAGATGGAGTCCTAGTCGTATAATCGAAGAGTGGCTTTATTATTGATTATTAGAGTCAATACGAATATATTTATATCCAGAAATGAGTCATCTATCAGTCAATGATAAGGACTGAAAACACAAGATATTTCCTACGATTGTGTTGAGTATTAGGCATGTATCCAAACGTACGATTTATTGTGAAGGTGACCAAGCCCCTCGATATGGCAAGGATAAAAGGAATAAGTGTCTAAATTTGTTTAGAGGATTTTGTCGTTGTGCAAAGGTACAAAGCAGAGTCCATCGCTCAAAAGAGTGTTTTAGATGTAGTACTGGTGCATTTTAATGTTGAATAAGATTGAGTCCTAGTCATATAATCGAAAGAGTGGCTTTAATATTGATTATTAAAGTCAATACGAATATATTTATAGCAAAAATGAGTCATCTATCAGTCAATGATAAGGACTGAAAGCACAAGTGTTTCCTACAGTGTGTTGAGAGTATTAGGCATGTATCTGGACGTACGATTGATTATCAAGGTTCTCCAAGATCTCGATATGCCAAAGATAAAAGTGCATTAGTGTCTAAACTTGTTTAAAGGAGTTTTTTCGTTGCGCAAAGGTACAAAGCGGAGTTCATAGCTCAAAAGAGTGTTATAGATGTAGTCCTAGTGCATTTTTATGTTGAATAAGATGGAGTCATTGTCATATAACCGAAGAGTGGCTTTAATATTGATTATTAGAGTCAATACGAATGTATTTATTACAAAAACTGAGTCATCTATCAGTCAATGATAAGGACAGAAAGCACAAGGTGTTTCCTATGATTGTGTTGAGTGTTAGGCATGCATCCGGACATCGATTTATTATGCAAGTTCTCGAAGCCCTCGATATGGCAAAGACAAAAGTGCATTAGTGTCTAAACTTGTTTAAAGGAGTTTGTCGTTACGCAAAGGTACAAAGCTGAGTCCATGGCTCAAAAGGGTGTTCTAAGATGTAGTCCTAGTGCATTTTTATGTTGAATAAGATGCAGTCCTAGTTATATAATCGAAGAGTGGCTTTAATATTGATTATTAGAGTCAATATGAGTATATTTATAACAAAAATGAGTCATGTATCTGTCAATGATAAGGACTGAAAGCACAAGGTGTTTCCTACGATTGTGTTGAGTATTAGGCATGTATCCGGACATCCGATTGATTACGAAAGTTCTCCAGGCCCTCGATATGGCAAAGATAAAAGTGTATTAGTGTCTAAACTTGTTTAAAGGAGTTTGTCGTTGCGCAAAGGTACAAAGCTGAGTCCATAGCTCAAAAGGGTGTTCTAGATGTAGTCCTAGTGCATTTTTATGTTGAATAAGATGGAGTCATTGTCATATAATCGAAGCGTGGCTTTAATATTGATTATTAGAGTCAATACGAATGTATTTATTACAAAAAATGAGTCATCTATCAGTCAATCTTAAGGACTGAAAGCACAAGGTGTTTTCTACGATTGTGTTGTGTATTAGGCATGCATCTGGACATCAGATTTATTATGAAAGTTCTCGAAGCCCTCGATATGGCAAAGACAAAAGTGCATTAGTGTCTAAACTTGTTTAAAGGAGTTTGTCGTTGCGCAAAGGTACAAAGCTGAGTCCATGGATCAAAAGGGTGTTCTAGATGTAGTCCTAGTGCATTTTTATGTTGAATAAGATGGAGTCCTAGTCATATAATCGAAGACTCGCTTTAATATTGATTATTAGAGTCAATATGAATATACATATAGGAAAAAATGAGTCATCTATCAGTCAATGATAAGAATTGAAAGCACAAGGTGTTTCCTACGATTGTGTTGAGTATTAGGCATGTATCCGGTGTTGGAATAGGTGACCAGAAAGCCAATAGGTTTGGCAATTTGTAACCTATCCGACAACTTGATGTGAATGTAATATTATTATGTGATGAATAAGATGAGTGTTCGTCACCAATGGTACCTTCTTTGTTGCGCTCATCTTACATTTGCTAAAATGGTGTTTAACTTATATCGCAACAAAGCCCACAGACCATGGATAACAACTCGTGCAGTTTGGCCACGCATTGGATGGTGGTCATGAAACCAACTGATTAAGAGTTGGGTCTGAAACGTTCCAAGTCGAGGACCTCGAGACAGGGCATCGAGAGTCCTATTGAGACTTGCGTCAAGAGTCGTGTTCATTGGATGAGTGTCGTGTTTCATCGGTGACAGGCGTGGGACGCCTACACGATCTTGATGGGTTGGTCGACTGGGGTCGAGCCGACTGGACTGACTCGCGGGGATCATCATATGGAAGCCTTGGAGGCTTGGTCGGTATGATTGGTTTTCCCCGGTTCCGATAGTACGGGAGTAATCCTCAGACTTGAGGGATCATGGCAGTCGCGTGCACAGGACGGCTGTATCTTGGATCTGGCGAGAGGTAATCATTCTATAAGATGATTATCATAAGCCTTGTCCAGTGCAGTCAGAATGTGTAGCGAGGACGGTGGATTCCAAGAAGAGGATCCGTCCCCTGTCAGTATGTGACAGAGGTATCTCCTATGCACTCGGAGACACGTTCATGCTGTTTGAAGCTGTGGCCACAGTAGTTGGTCGAACAGGGAATGGTTTCCTGTGTCGACACAATGAAGCATACGTGGTCTCGAGTATTAAGCATAGATGCCTAGTCAAGGATGGGAACCGACGCCTAATTCCATACCCTAGACTAAGGCCGGGAGACGGTAGACGGAAGGATCGTACCCGTACGGAATCGGCGCCTAAATGTTCACGCCAATTCATCTAGTCTCTAGTGCCATGGACCGTTGCTAGACGGCCACCCATGGTAACGGGCCCTTGTGGGACACGGGCCCAAGTCTAGCTGAGGGTGAACCTAAAGGGTCACACACAAATCACCGAGGAGGTTGAGAGATCGACTTGGAGTCAATCTCGAAGGATAAAATAAGTAATTGGATTACTTAAGGGAAAGTCCATTGGATGGACGGGCCGATATTGTATCGGGCTTTCATTTAATCGGTAAATTGGATTTTCGATTAAATATGGAAAGTTGAGATGTTGAGACGTTGGATCTTTTAATTGGATTAAAAGATCAACGGGAATAATTTAAGTGGACATTAAATTGGATTTAATATTGGATTCGTCGTAATTGGATTACGATAAAACTCGGTCCGTTAAATTATACACGAGAGGAGATATAATTCCTAATTTGGGGTGGGAAGAAGTTGGACTTCTTTCCTTAATTAAACATGGTTGACACGCTCCCTTGGAGGAAGCAAAATCAGCCATGTTTCATGCTAGGTGGTATGTTGACTTATCTCTTTTGGAAAGAGACAAATCAACTCCAATCAAGCTCTTCCCTTTTGGTATGATTTGATCATACCATATATTTTGGTAGGCTTGATTGAAGAATTGATGGTGATTGATTGGAATGAATCTAGACATCCTTGGATGAACCTAGACACATTCCAATAATCACATTAATTATGTATATATATTAGAATATACAACACCTAGCATAAGTGATTCATTATTCATCTTTTTTCTAGAAAAAAGAGAAGACAAAAATCCTCTCCTCTCTCTCAAAATTTCGTGCTCCCTCCCTCTCTTACACATGTGTTCTTCACTTGATTTTGAATCAAGAAGAAGAACAAAGTAAGTTTAAGAGAACACTAATTCATAGTGTTCTTCTCTTAAACCGATTCCTTCCTAAACCCGTTCTTTTCTAGCAAGAAGAACGTGTGTTTCTTCCGGTGTGGTGTGGATCACCTTTGGAGAATCCATATGTTTTGGATTTCGTGAGCATTCCGGAGAAGCAACAACGCTAGTAGCCGGGAGCATACGCTAAACAATCAAAGGTAACGGTTTATTACGCTTTGATTGATTTCATTTGTATATCTATGACCTATATGTTTAAATATATGTTAATATTTACACATCCTACATCGAACGCCGGTTGAGCACCCAAGGGTACACCCCTTGGGATTTGCGTATTTTGAATTTGATTTAAATTTTACGTACTTTTCTCGCCTTTCTCGCTTCCGCTCGAGCTCCCGGGCGGATCCGCTTGTCCTTCATCCGGACGTACGATTGATTATGAAGGTTCTCCAAGCCCTAAATATGGCAAAGATAAAAGTGCATTAGTGTCTAAACTTGTTTAAAGGAGTTTGTTGTTGCGCAAAGGTTATAAAGCTGAGTCCATGGCTCGAAACAGTGTTCTAGATGTAGTCCTTGTGCATTTTTATGTTGAATAAGATGGAGTCCTAGTCGTATAATCGAAGAGTGGGTTTATTATTGATTATTAGAGTCAATACAAATATATTTATATCCAGAAATGAGTCATCTATCAGTCAATGATAAGGACTGAAAAACACAAGATATTTTCTACGATTGTGTTGAGTATTAGGCATGTATCCGGACGTACGATTGATTGTGAAGATGCACCAAGCCCCTCGATATGGCAAGGATAAAAGGGAATAAGTGTCTAAATTTATTTAAAGGATTTTGTCGTTGTGCAAAGGTACAAAGTTAAGTCCATGGCTCAAAAGAGTGTTTAAATGTAGTACTAGTGCATTTTAATGTTGAATAAGATTAAGTCCTAGTCATATAATCGAAGAGTGGCTTTAATATTGATTATTAAAGTCAATACGAATATATTTATAGCAAAAAATGAGTCATCTATCAGTCAATGATAAGGACTGAAAGCACAAGGTGTTTCCTACAGTTGTGTTGAGAGTATTAGGCATGTATCTGGACGTACGATTGATTATCAAGGTTCTCCAAGATCTCGATATGCCAAAGATAAAAGTGCATTAGTGTCTAAACTTGTTTAAAGGAGTTTTTCGTTGCGCAAAGGTACAAAGCGGAGTTCATAGCTCAAAAGAGTGTTATAGATGTAGTCCTAGTGCATTTTTATGTTGAATAAGATGGAGTCATTGTCATATAACCGAAGAGTGGCTTTAATATTGATTATTAGAGTCAATACGAATGTATGTATTACAAAAACTGAGTCATCTATCAGTCAATGATAAGGACAGAAAGCACAAGGTGTTTCCTATGATTGTGTTGAGTGTTAGGCATGCATCCGGACATCCGATTTATTATGCAAGTTCTCGAAGCCCTCGATATGGCAAAGACAAAAGTGCATTAGTGTCTAAACTTGTTTAAAGGAGTTTGTCGTTACGCAAAGGTACAAAGCTGAGTCCATGGCTCAAAAGGGTGTTCTAGATGTAGTCCTAGTGCATTTTTATGTTGAATAAGATGCAGTCCTAGTTATATAATCGAAGAGTGGCTTTAATATTGATTATTAGAGTCAATATGAGTATATTTATAACAAAAAATGAGTCATGTATCTGTCAATGATAAGGACTGAAAGCACAAGGTGTTTCCTACGATTGTGTTGAGTATTAGGCATGTATCCGGACATCCGATTGATTACGAAAGTTCTCCAGGCCCTCGATATGGCAAAGATAAAAGTGTATTAGTGTCTAAACTTGTTTAAAGGAGTTTGTCGTTGCGCAAAGGTACAAAGCTGAGTCCATAGCTCAAAAGGGTGTTCTAGATGTAGTCCTAGTGCATTTTTATGTTGAATAAGATGGAGTCATTGTCATATAATCGAAGCGTGGCTTTAATATTGATTATTAGAGTCAATACGAATGTATTTATTACAAAAAATGAGTCATCTATCAGTCAATCTTAAGGACTGAAAGCACAAGGTGTTTCTACGATTGTGTTGTGTATTAGGCATGCATCTGGACATCCGATTTATTATGAAAGTTCTCGAAGCCCTCGATATGGCAAAGACAAAGTGCATTAGTGTCTAAACTTGTTTAAAGGAGTTTGTCGTTGCGCAAAGGTACAAAGCTGAGTCCATGGATCAAAAGGGTGTTCTAGATGTAGTCCTAGTGCATTTTTATGTTGAATAAGATGGAGTCCTAGTCATATAATCGAAGAGTCGCTTTACTATTGATTATTAGAGTCAATATGAATATACATATAGGAAAAAATGGAGTCATCTATCAGTCAATGATAAGAATTGAAAGCACAAGGTGTTTCCTACGATTGTGTTTGAGTATTAGGCATGTATCCGGTGTTGGAATAGGTGACCAGAAAGCCAATAGGTTTGGCAATTTGTAACCTATCGACAACTTGATGTGAATGTAATATTATTATGTGATGAATAAGATGAGTGTTCGTCACCAATGGTACCTTCTTTGTTGCGCTCATCTTACATTTGCTAAAAATGGTGTTTAACTTATATCGCAACAAAGCCCACAGACCATGGATAACAACTCGTGCAGTTGGGCCACGCATTGGATGGTGGTCATGAAACCAACTGATTAAGAGTTGGGTCTGAAACGTTCCAAGTCGAGGACCTCGAGACAGGGCATCGAGAGTCCTATTGAGACTTGCGTCAAGAGTCGTGTTCATTGGAATGAGTGTCGTGTTTCATCGGTGACAGGCGTGGGACGCCTACACGATCTTGATGGGTTGGTCGACTGGGGTCGAGCCGACTGGACTGACTCGCGGGGATCATCATATGGAAGCCTTGGAGGCTTGGTCGGTATGATTGGTTTTCCCCGGTTCCGATAGTACGGGAGTAATCCTCAGACTTGAGGGATCATGGCAGTCGCGTGCACAGGACGGCTGTATCTTGGATCTGGCGAGAGGTAATCATTCTATAAGATGATTATCATAAGCCTTGTCCAGTGCAGTCAGAATGTGTAGCGAGGACGGTGGGATTCCAAGAAGAGGATCCGTCCCCTGTCAGTATGTGACAGAGGTATCTCCTATGCACTCGGAGACACGTTCATGCTGTTTGAAGCTGTGCCACAGTAGTTGGTCGAACAGGGAATGTTTCCTGTGTCGACACAATGAAGCATACGTGGTCTCGAGTATTAAGCATAGATGCCTAGTCAAGGATGGGAACCGACGCCTAATTCCATACCCTAGACTAAGGCGGGAGACGGTAGACGGAAGGATCGTACCCGTACGGAATCGGCGCCTAAATGTTCACGCCAATTCATCTAGTCTCTAGTGCCATGGACCGTTGCTAGACGGCCACCCATGGTAACGGGCCCTTGTGGGACACGGGCCCAAGTCTAGCTGAGGGTGAACCTAAAGGGTCACACACAAATCACCGAGGAGGTTGAGAGATCGACTTGAGTCAATCTCGAAGGATAAAATAAGTAATTGGATTACTTAAGGGAAAGTCCATTGGATGGACGGGCCGATATTGTATCGGGCTTTCATTTAATCGGTAAATTGGATTTTCGATTAAATATGGAAAGTTGAGATGTTGAGACGTTGGATCTTTTAATTGGATTAAAAGATCAACGGGAATAATTTAAGTGGACATTAAATTGGATTTAATATTGGATTCGTCGTAATTGGATTACGATAAAACTCGGTCCGTTAAATTATATACACGAGAGGAGATATAATTCCTAATTTGGGGTGGGAAGAAGTTGGACTTCTTTCCTTAATTAAACATGGCTGACACGCTCCCTTGGAGGAAGCAAAATCAGCCATGTTTCATGCTAGGTGGTATGTTGACTTATCTCTTTTTGGGAAAGAGACAAATCAACTCCAATCAAGCTCTTCCCTTTTGGTATGATTTGATCATTACCAATATATTTTGGTAGGCTTGATTGAAGAATTGATGGTGATTGATTGGAATGAATCTAGACATCCTTGGATGAACCTAGACAAATTCCAATAATCACATTAATTATGTATATATATTAGAATATACAACACCTAGCATAAGTGATTCATTATTCATCTTTTTCTAGAAAAAAGAGAAGACAAAAATCCTCTCCTCTCTCTCAAAATTTCGTGCTCCCTCCCTCTCTTACACATGTGTTCTTCACTTGATTTTGAATCAAGAAGAAGAACAAAGTAAGTTTAAGAGAACACTAATTCATAGTGTTCTTCTCTTAAACCGATTCCTTCCTAAACCCGTTCTTTTCTAGCAAGAAGAACGTGTGTTTCTTCCGGTGTGGTGTGGATCACCTTTGGAGAATCCATATGTTTGGATTTCGTGAGCATTCCGGAGAAGCAACAACGCTAGTAGCCGGGAGCATACGCTAAACAATCAAAGGTAACGGTTTATTACGCTTTGATTGATTTCATTTGTATATCTATGACCTATGTGTTTAAATATATGTTAATATTTACACATCCTACATCGAACGCCCGGTTGAGCACCCAAGGGTACACCCCTTGGGATTTGCGTATTTTGAATTTGATTTAAATTTACGTACTTTTCTCGCCTTTCTCGCTTCCGCTCGAGCTCCCGGGCGGATCCGCTTGTCCTTCATCCGGACGTACGATTGATTATGAAGGTTCTCCAAGCCCTAAATATGGCAAAGATAAAAGTGCATTAGTGTCTAAACTTGTTTAAAGGAGTTTGTTGTTGCGCAAAGGTATAAAGCTGAGTCCATGGCTCGAAACAGTGTTCTAGATGTAGTCCTTGTGCATTTTTATGTTGAATAAGATGGAGTCCTAGTCGTATAATCGAAGAGTGGTTTATTATTGATTATTAGAGTCAATACAAATATATTTATATCCAGAAATGAGTCATCTATCAGTCAATGATAAGGACTGAAAACACAAGATATTTTCTACGATTGTGTTGAGTATTAGGCATGTATCCGGACGTACGATTGATTGTGAAGATGCACCAAGCCCCTCGATATGGCAAGGATAAAAGGGAATAAGTGTCTAAATTTATTTAAAGGATTTTGTCGTTGTGCAAAGGTACAAAGTTAAGTCCATGGCTCAAAAGAGTGTTTTAAATGTAGTACTAGTGCATTTTAATGTTGAATAAGATTAAGTCCTAGTCATATAATCGAAGAGTGGCTTTAATATTGATTATTAGAGTCAATACGAATATATTTATAGCAAAAATGAGTCATTTATCAGTCAATGATAAGGATTGAAAAACACAAGGTGTTTTCTATGATTGTGTTGAGTATTAGGCATGTATCCGGTCATACGATTGATTATGACGGTTCTCCAAGCCCTCGTTATAGAAAAGATAAAAGTGCATTATTGTCTAAACTTATTTAAAGGAGTTTTTCGTTGCGCAGAGGTACAAAGCTGAGTCCATGGCACAAAAGAGTGTTCTAGATGTAGCCCTAGTGCATTTTTATGTTGAGTAAGATGGACTCCTAGTCGTATAATCAAAGATTCACTTTAATATTGATTATTAGAGTCAATACGAATATATTTATAGCCAAAAATGAGTCATGTATCAGTCAATGATAAGGACTGAAAGCACAAGGTATTTCCTACGATTGTGTTGACTATTAGGCATGTATCCGGACGCACGATTGATTATGAAGGTTTTCCAAGACCTTGATATGGCAAAGATAAAAGTGCATTACTTTCTAAACTTGTTTAAAGGAGTTTGTCGTTGCGCAAAAGTACAAAGCTGAGTCCATGGCTCGAAAAAGTGTTTTAGATGTAGTCCTAGTGCATTTTTTTGTTGAATAAGATGGAGTCCCAGTCATATAATCGAAGAGTGACTTTAATATTGATTATTAGAGTCAATACGAAATATATTTATAGCAAAAAATGAGTCGTCTATCAGTTAATGATAAGGACTGAAATCACAAGGTGTTTCCTACGATTGTGTTGAGTAGTAGACATGCATCCGGATGTACGATTGATTATGAAGGTTCTTCAAATCCTCAATATGGCAAAGATAAAAGAGCATTAGTGTCTAACTTGTTTAAAGGAGTTTGTTGCTTGCGCAATGGCACAGAGCTGAGTCCATGGCTCAAAAGAGTGTTCTAGATGTAGTCCTAGTGAATTTTTATGATGAATAAGATGGAGTCCTGTCATATAATCGAAGAGTGGCTTTAATATTGATTATTAGAGTCAATACATTCATATTTATAGCAACAAATGAGTCATCTATCAGTCAATGATAAGGACTGAAATCACAAGGGTGTTTCCTACGATTGTGTTGTTTAGGCATGTATCTGGACGTACGATTGATTATGAAGGTTCTTCAAACCCTCGATATGACAAGGATAAAAGTGCATCAGACGATGGCGTTCACAGCGGATTAGTGTGATGAAGGGTACCAGCTAGATAGGAAGCAGGAAGAGATAGATATAGATAAAGAGAGGTTTTATTATCACAAGAACAAAGCTTACAATACTTATGAAAGCAACATTACAAAGATAGTAACAAGGCTGAGTTTCTAAGATGCCTCTCTCGGACCTATGCTACTCTCCTTTTATAAGGAGGGGAGAATACTCGGGAGACCAACATAAATCTCCTGAAGATATCTAAAGATAAGAGAATCTTATCTTCAAAGATATGAGAATCTACTTTAAGTCACTTCCCATCATATTTACGTCAATGGAGAGAATCTTTACTGTTGCTGAACAGTAGTTTGTCTTCAATCATGGACTGTTTGAAGTTGGCCTTTGTGCTACTGATAAGGATCCTGAGCATCTTGCATAGGATCAGAGTGTTCTGTGTTCTGGCTCATCATCTCTTCGTCCTCGTCATCTGATGACTCGAGCAATTCTTTGATTTGATTTTTCAAGTCCTTTTTTGATGCACTTGAAAGCAATTCCTTCAATACCTCAGAGATTTCCTTTTTGGACTTTGTTGATTTAGTCGGTGTAATCGGTTCCAAGTCAATAATCCCTCGTACAGAGAGAAGACTGAGTTTTTTGAAGAATTCAAATTTATCCCACCATTTAATAAGAATCCTTCTTCCTACATAGGGAAATTTTCAAGACTTTATCCTAACTTTTGAAATGTTCTTTTTGATACAACTACATCCCACCGAATAATCCATGGTATTTGATAAAGAGCGGCAAACATAAGCCCATGAGCTTTCATGGACACATTGGTCTTGACAAAGTTCTTCATAAATCAATCTAATTTTATGTGGTAAAATAATAGGATATAATCCCCAATTAGCAAACCAACATATGAACCATTGAGGGAAATTAAGTGTCTTAAGTTCTTTGAACTGCAAAACCAGCTATGTTTTCTTTGTCTATTTTCGTAGCAGAGGGCGATGTCCCACGCTTTGATATAATCAAAATAATTGAAATATAACTTATTCCTATGAGAATACTTGGTATCAGGCACAATTTCTTTAAATCAATACAAATCTCCTTCCCATTGTTCAGGAGTTATAAACTTTGATAATATAAGCTTTTGAGAAAGCCCATTCTCCACCAGATCTTATGGTGGAATCAAATTGCACTGATCCAGTATATGTTAATATTTCTTGATAATACAAGAAGTCTTTCGGATAGAGGAAAGGGTCTGTAAAAATTTTTTAGATAGAAGTTCATTACTTCTTCTGCGGACAAATGCATATATTTTCCTTCAATCGGAGATATCCAATTAGTGAAGATTGGAATATAGGGATAAACATATTCTTTCGCAGAAGCAGATTTTACTGCTATTTTGTAGGCATCTTCTCTGAGCCTCTCTTCTTCAGGAACAAGCTTTTAAAGCTTCTTCTCTTAACGTTTTACTGTCCTTTTCAAAGGCCAGTTTATATGGTTGAAATTTATTTAGGTTAATATTACCTTTGCTGGATGACGCTCTATCTTTGTTCATTGCTTTCCCTGCAAAAATTCACGAGTTAAAAAATCAGGTAAGAAGTTATGTGATCCTTTAATAAACTCAATATCAAAATCGAATACAGATAATATGGCTTGCCACCCAGCAAAGATTTGTTTCGAGGCTAAATTTTTAACATCCTTTTGTAATATTTCTTTTGCAGATTTGCAATCTACTCGTAACAAAAATTTTTGATTTAATAAGGCTAAATTTTTAACATCCTTTTGTAATATTTCTTTTGCAGATTTGCAATCTACTCGTAACAAAAATTTTTGATTTAATAAATCACTTTCGAATTTTTGAATGCACAGAACAATAGACAAAATCTCCTTTTTAACCATAGAGTAATTAACTCTAGGTCCTCTCCAAACTCCCGAGGTGAACCTTACTAATGATCCTTTATCATTAATCCTTTGTTTAAGTATTCCTCCATATCCTACATCGGAAGCATCGGTCTCAACAATTTTGAAGGCATAGTTTGAAATTGCAAGATAAGGGATTTCTTTAATTCTTGCTTAAATTTTTTAACAGCATTAGTGTGTTCGGTGCTCCAATTTGGAGGGTTTTTCTTGAGTCTCTCAAATAACGGTTTAGCATCATAAGCCAAATCTTTATAAAATTCAGCAACACAATTTAGACTTCCAAGAAACCTTTGTAGTTGATTTTTATCCTTGATTTCATCAGGAAATTTTTCAGCAAATATTATAGCTCGATCTATAGGGAAGATAGTTCCTTCTCTAATAATATGCCCTAGAAATTTTATTTCAGTCTGAAAGAGTTTAATCTTTTTAGCATAAAACAACTAATCCTTCTCTCACAACATCTACGAATATTTTTAGATGTTTAAAATGTTATTCAATAGATTCTGAAAATATTAGGACATCATCTATATAGACTATTGTAAATGTCGTATAAGCATTAAATATGTCATTCATAATCCTTTGAAATTTAGAAGGGGCATTCTTAAGTCCGAAAGGCGTAACGTTCCATTCATAATGGCCAAAAGGGACAGTGAAAGCTTGTCTTATAACGATTCTTCTTCTTTATTTGGATTTTGCCAAAAATCCTGATTTCATATCAAATTTTGACATAACTTTAGCTGAATAAAGCCTATTCAAAAGGTCCTTTTTGTTTGGAATTGGGTACCTTATCCACCTTAAAGCTTTGTTTAGAGGTTTGTAGCTTATAACTAACCTGGGAACCCCTCTTTCAAGTTCTGCTGCATTTTCTACATAAAAGGCAGGACAACTCCAAGGACTATGGGATGGCCTTATAAGTTTTTTAAGTAATAATTCTTCTATTTCCTTTTTGCATATTTCTAAATGTCTAGGACCCATGACAATGGGTCTAGCTTTAGTGGGAATCTGATTTTCTTTAAAATCACCCTCATAAGGTAAAGAGACAACATGTTTTTTCCTTTTTCAGAAGGCATTAGGAATATTTGAGCAGATTGTTTTTTCTATATAAGATTGTAAATCCTTGATTTTATTTTGTAAATAAGGAAGAAGAAAGTTTTTTCTTTTAATTTTTATAACTAATCTCTTGGATAAAGAGTTTAAAAAGTTTTCTTTTCTTTCAATTGTTTTTTGAATTAAGTCTATCTCATGATATTTTGGCTGAGTGACAAAATTGAACTTTAATTCATTTCCTTTTACTACACTTATAATTCCCTCTTTGGATACTTCTTTGATTGGATAAAGCATGTGAAGAAAAGGATTTCCTAATATCACGTCATGAGAGAGATTTTTTACCATTATAAATGGCATTTCTAGGCAAATTCCTTTATTACAAACAACAGTGTTTTGTAATTTATATTTCACTAGTAATTTCCTTCCATCTGCTGCGTTAAGGACTTCAGTTGTTTTTGAAAAATACCTAGAGGGTACTAACCCTTCATTAATTTAGTTTAAATCTGCCCTAAATCTATCATGGCAATAGCCGAAAAATAATATTCTTTATGCACAACAATAGTAACCTTGGTGTGCCATTTATGGGTTATAACTCTGTCAATCATATTAACAAAAGTTAAAGAGTTTAACTCTTCTTTTTGCAATAATTCTTCCTTTTCAATTCTTATTTCTTCCTCGTTATCACTAGATGAATAATTATGAGATTTAATCTCAAGAGCAGAAACTCTAGATTTTAGTTCCTGTATTTCTTGTTTTAGGATTTTTACTTCATGTTTTAATTCTGCCGTAGAGGCTTCTGTAGTTGTAGAAGTAGATACATTAGAGTTTTTAACTCTATTCATTATTTCTTTAAAATTATAAGCTTCTGGCTCTTTTATCTTTAATTTTTTTCTCAGGTTTCGGTCTTTATAAGATTCGAAATGTTTTTGTAACATTTCCTTTTTCTCGTCCGGATCAGGAATTTATCTATAAGATCTAGAATAAAACTTTCCTCTTTTGTTAATACAAATAATCCGTTAGCATGACATAAAGCTTTATAATAGTCACAATTTCCTTCACAACTATTGGATTCATCGTTTTCTGATCCTTCATTTTCTGATTTATCAGATTCTTCATTGTTTTCATCTTCAGAATTTATTTATGTTATAACAGATAATTTCAAATTTTCATCTTCTAGTTCTGATTCTTCTATAAGAAGCTTTTGTAACGCGGTTTTAAGATCTTCATCTATATCAAGATTTAGAATTCTTCTTTTCATCTTACATTTATTAGCATAATGTCCTGGGGAACGACATTTCCAACATATTGGAATTCTTTTTTGTTTAGGAGGATTTTCTCTTTTCTTTTTCCTATACTCTTTTCTTGGAGGATTTCCTTCTACATTAGTTACCTTTTTCTTATAATAGCGTTTTTTATTAGAGGTTTTATAAACTCTTTTCTTCTTTTCTAGTGGTTTACTGGGTGTTAACCCTATTTGTTCACAGAAGTCTCCAAGAACTCTTTTTCCATAAATTTTCTCCTTCTGGATTTGCTTATGTAATTTTATTTCATTACACAGACACATTCCTTCAGCTACGATTTCTGAAGCAAGATCACCATAGGTATAGAGAATGATATGGTATAATTCCTTGATGTTTTTGTTTATGCGGTTTTTAACCCTTTCTGCAAAGAAATGAGGGAGTCCTAATAAGAACTTTTCTTTCCAAAACTCATGTTGACTATCTTCTCTAGTAAATATTTAGAGAAAAAGACATCTTTGTACCATTTAAAATGGGATAAGCTAGGACATTTTAAGTTCATAAGTTGTTCCTAGATTTTGTCTAATTGTAATGAAGTACTTCCTATAAAGTGTTTAGCTATAGTATAAATCAAAGTGTTAACACAATCCGTTACTTGGCTATTGTTTTCTAATTTTACTGCATTTAATATATGCAATTTTGCTTCATCAGATAGGTGAAAATCCCACCAACCTTTAAGTTGACCTGTAAATCCTTGAATTATAGCTTTAGCTATTTCAGAGTCTGCATTTCCTTTAAGGCGACAGGCAGTAGCATACATAGTGATATAATGTAATTTTGTTTGTATTTGATACTCAGTATGCCATCAATATTCCATTCATGAATGGAAGTTCCGTCAAACGAAGCCCCAGATAAATAATTTCTTGTTCTTCTATCAGAAGGTCCACTAGGGTTGGCCTATGATAATAAGGTTCCTATTATTGTTATTTCCAAAATCAATTTTATTGAGCTCATACGGTTCTTGTTGTAATTCTTTTTTCGGAACATTTCTTCTAACTGATCTATCTCTTGGTCAGAATTCCCATCTTCCTTTTCGGAATTATTCTCCTGTGCTCCAGTAAGAGGGGCTATATCTTTGTCTTTTATCCCAAGGTTTTTTAACCTTTTTAATATTTTCTTCCAGAACCTCAGAATCTTCAGAGGCTTTATTAATTTTAACATTAATTTTTCAGAAAGATAAATGGTTTGAATAAAACCTTTCCTTTTCAATAGTCTTACTAGTTTGAGGCAACTCGGTATGATCTTTATAAAGATATTAATTAACATGCTGCTCTATTATGGTAAGCTGCCTTCCGATAGTTTGTAAAGACAAATTTGTATAGTTGTTCTGTTCTATTGCAGCTTCTATTTTATTATTTTTTCTGTCAGGGGTAGCATTAACCTCTTCTTTATCGATTTTAATAGACAAATTAATTTCTGGGGGATGAATACTTTTAATAATTTTTCCCTTTGTTGTAATAAAATTCTGATAGGCAGCATTAATATTAGCAATAATATTCTCATCAGAGAACTTAGGAAAGTTATTTTCTCGTTTCTCTATTTTATAGAAAATATTCATGACTTCAAAGAAGTCTATTTCTTCCTTCATTTTTCTTAAAAATTTCTTATAGGTTTTAAACCACTTCTCTTGGCTTTTTGTTGATTTTAAATAGAACCATTTTCTCTTAATTTCATTTTCTGGAGAATAGAATAATTCTCTTAGTCGCCCTTCAAAGGGAAATTCTAGATTTTTATCTACGGTTAAGGTATTTAAACCAAAAACACTTCTTTCATCTTCAAAACCATATCCCATGTCGGAGGGGTAGGTGATTTAGCCCGTGACGAAGAAGGGATTTCCACTTTATATTCTGGTTGACTAACCCCATCTGATGTATTTTTTAATATAACTTGTTCCTTTTCAAATCGTGATAAGGGAATTGAAGATGTAGAACATCTACCAGACATTATTTCCTCTTTCCTAGAATTTCTCCCTTATATTAAGGCGAGTAACTCGATCTTTAGAGAATCTTATCTCTACATCTCCATCTGAATATTCTATAATTTCTTCTAAACCTTTTATTTTCCTGTTTTATAGGTTTATTGCCTTCCTCAAGGATCCATTTTTCGGGAAGATTAACTTGATCCCAAGTAATAGTCTTGGGGATTACAACATTACTCTTAGATATGTCAGTTACGAACATGGTTGTAGTCCTAGGATTTTGATTTATAAATTTCCTCATATCAGGTAACCACTGTATTCATGACCTTGTAATAAAGTCTAAAAATAAGAAAAACGTTTTGAGTTCCAGGCATCATATCAAATCCATCTGATTTTATATCTAAGCATAAAGCATGTTTCAAATTTGGATCTGCTAAAGAAACAGTAAAATCAGGAAAACATGAGAAAGTATATGGGTCCATCACATAAACTGGATTCTACTATTCCTAACAAGGAATCATGAAATTTGTTATGCCTCTTATCTCTTACTGCAATCAATGCCGAAGTATTTAAACCTAGTCAGTGGCAGGCCTTAAGGCAATTTGGACCATTCCAATGTGCAAGAATTTGTATTTTTTGCCTATGCAAGGCCATAAGTCTTTCAGAAAATAAATGGAATGTACTATATCCTTCAGATAAAGGAATTGATTGTTCAACTGTCTTAATGAAATAATCAGTTCTTCTAATAAAACTTCCCGTGCTCTTGTAAATTTTTCCTGTTGGATAAACAGGCATTTTTCCAGTCATTTAAACTTTTATCAATGTATCATTAATAACAATTTCCTTATTCTTATTAGTGAATTCTTGTTGATCTAAATCGTCATTAGAGCTAAAAGACAAAACTCGACTGAAACCTATTCATTTGATCTTCCTTATCACTGTCAACGATTTACGCCTAAGGATTCCCTAACAGCCCTCTAGGCAAACAACATGAACATAAACAGGCTACGCGACTTAAGGCAAAGTGCCCGGGTTTCAAAGGAAGATTCCTATGAATCAGTAAAGTTTTAGCTTTTAGGTTTGTATGACAAACTAGACCTTTATGCTAATAATATTTCTACCTGCTTTTCAAAAGACTTTAAAGAAGATTTTACAGTTTTAAGTTCCTTTTCGTAGTATTCAGGCCGAATACTTTGATTGATCTGATCTTTTAGGTATTTAATATATCTTTTGGTGTACTCGATTTTTCCTTTAGCTTACCCTTTTGAATATAATTCACGGTATGGCAGAATACCAACACATCTGTAAGACGGCAGTAGCATACATAGGATATAATGTAATTTTGTTTGTATTTGATACTTCGTATTATGTTGAGTAGATGGACTCCTAGTCGTATAATCAAAGATTGGCCTAATATTAATTATTAGAGTCAATACGAATATATTTATAGCCAAAATGAGTCATGTATCAGTCAATGAAGGACTGAAAAGCACAAGGTATTTCCTACGATTGTGTTGAGTATTAGGCATGTATCCGGACGCACGATTGATTATGAAGGTTCTCCAAGACCTTGATATGGCAAAGATAAAAGTGCATTAGTGTCTAAACTTGTTTAAAGGCAGTTTGTCGTTGCGCAAAAGTACAAAGCTGATGTCCATGGCTCGAAAAGAGTGTTTTAGATGTAGTCCTAGTGCATTTTTATGTTGAATAAGATGGAGTCCTAGTCGTATAATCGAAGAGTGGCTTTAATATTGATTATTAGAGTCAATACGAATATATATTATAGCAAAAATGGTCGTCTAAGGTTCTTCAGTTATGATAAGGACTGAAAGCAACAAGGTGTTCCCTACGATTGTGTTGAGTAGTAGACATGCATGACAGTACGATTGATTATGAAGGTTCTTCAAAGCCCTCAATATGGCAAAGATTAAAAGTGCATTAGTGTCTAAACTTTTTAAAGGAGTTTGTTCGTTGCGCAAAGGTATACAAAGCTGAGTCCATGGCTCGAAAAGAGTGTTCTAGATGTAGTCCTAGTGCTTTTTTTATGTTGAATAAGATGGAGTCCTGTCATATAATCGAAGACGGCTTTAATATTGATTATTATCGTTGCGAGGTCAATAGTGCATTATATTTATACAAAAATGAGTCATCTATCAGTCAATGATGAGGTTTGAAAGCCCTCAAGGTGTTTTCTACGATTGTGTTGTTATTAGGCATGCATCCGGACATCCGATTTATTACGAAGTTCTCGAACCCTCGATATGGCAAAGATAAAAGTGCATTAGATGTCTAAACTTGTTTAAAGGAGTTTGTCGTTGCGCAAAGGTAAAAGCTGAGTCCATGGCTCAAAAAGGGTGTTCTAGATGTAGGCGTAGTGCATTTTTATGTTGAATAAGATGGAGTCCTAGTCCATATAATCGGATAGTGGCTTTAATATTGATTATTAGAGTCAATATGAATATACTTATAGGAAAAAAGAGTCATCTATCATCAATGATAAGGATTGAAAGCACAAGGTGTTTCCTACGATTGTGTTGAGTATTAGGCATGTAATCCGGACGCACGTTGATTATGAAGGTTCTCCAAGCCCTAGATATGGCAAAGATAAAAGTGATTAGTGTCTAAACTTGTTTAAAGGAGTTTGTCGTTGCGCAAAGGTATAATGCCGAGTCCATGGCTCCAAACAGTGTTCTAGATGTAGTCCTTGTGCATTTTTATGTTGAATAAGATGGAGTCCTAGTCGTATAATTGAAGAGTGGGTTTATTATTGATTATTAGAGTCAATACGAATATAATTTATATCCAGAAATGAGTCATCTATCAGTCAATGAAAGGACTGAAAATACAATATATTTCCTACGATTGTGTTGAGTATTCATTGTATCCGGACGTACGATTCATTGTGAAGGTGCACCAAGCCCCTCGATATGGCAAGGATAAAAGGGAATAATGTCTAAAATTTGTTTAAAGGATTTTGTCGTTGTGCAAAGGTACAAAGCTGAGTCAATGGCTCAAAAGAGTGTTTTAGATGTAGTACTAGTGCATTTCAATGTTGATAAGATTGAGTCCTAGTCATATAATCGAAGAGTGGCTTTAATATGTTATAGAGTCAATACGAATATATTTATAGCAAAAAATGAGTCATTTATCAGTCAATGATAAGGATTGAAAACACAAGGTGTTTCTACGATTGTGTTGAGTATTAGGCATGTATCCGGTCCTACGATTGATTATGACGGTTCTCCAAGCCCTCGTTTTATAGCAAAGATAAAAGTGCATTATTATTAAACTTGTTTAAAGAGTTTTTCGTTGCGCAGAGGTACAAAGCTAAGTCCATGGCACAAAAGAGTGTTTAGATGTAGCCCTAGTGCATTTATGTTGAGTAAGATGGACTCCTAGTCGAGATTGGCTGTAATATTGATTATTAGAGTCAATACGAATATATTTATAGCCAAAAATGAGTCATGTATCAGTCAATGATAAGGACTGAAAGCACAAGGTATTTCCACGATTGTGTTTCAGTGTTAGGCATGTATCTGGACGCACGCTTGATTATGAAAGTTCTCCGAGACCTTGATATCACAAAGATAAAAGTGTATTACTGTCTAAACTTGTGTAAAGGAGTTTGTCGTTGCGCAAAAGTACAAAGTTGAGTCCATGGTTCGGAAAAGTGTTTTAGATGTAATCCTAGTGCATTTTTATGTTGAATAAGATGGAGTCCCAGTCATATAATCGAAGAGTGGCTTTAATATTGATTATTAGAGTCAATACGAATATATTTATAGCAAAAAATGAGTCGTCTATCAGTTAATGATAAGGACTGAAATCACAAGGTGTTTCCTACGATTGTGTTGAGTAGTAGACATGCATCCGGACGTACGATTGATTATGAAGGTTCTTCAAACCCTCAATATGGCAAAGATAAAAGTGCATTAGTGTCTAAACTTGTTTAAAGGAGTTTGTCGTTGCGCAAAGGTATAAAGCTGAGTCCGTGGCTCGAAACAGTGTTCTAGATGTAGTCCTAGTGCATTTTTATGTTGAATAAGATGGAGTCATTGTCATATAATCGAAGAGTGGCTTTAATATTGATTATTAGAGTCAATACGAATATATTTATTACAAAAAATGAGTCATCTATTAGTCAATGATGAGGTTTGAAAGCTCAAGGTGTTTTCTACGATTGTGTTGTGTATTAGGCATGCATCCGGACATCCGATTTATTACGAAAGTTCTCAAAAGCCCTCGATATGGCAAAGACAAAAGTGCATTAGTGTCTAAACTTGTTTAACGAAGTTTGTCGTTGCGCAAAGGTACAAAGCTGAGTCCATGGCTCAAAAGGGTGTTCAAGATGTAGGCGTAGTGCATTTTTATGTTGAATAAGATGGAGTCCTAGTCATATAATCGGATAGTGGCTTTAATATTGATTATTAGAGTCAATATGAATATACTTATAGGAAAAAAAGAGTCATCTATCAGTCAATGATAAGGATTGAAAGCACAAGGTGTTTCCTACGATTGTGTTGAGTATTAGGCATGTATCCGGAAGCACGATTGATTATGAAGGTTCTCCAAGCCCTAGATATGGCAAAGATAAAAGTGCATTAGTGTCTAAACTTGTTTAAAGGAGTTTGTCGTTGCGCAAAGGTATAATGCCGAGTCCATGGCTCCAAACAGTGTTCTAGATGTAGTCCTTGTGCATTTTTATGTTGAATAAGATGGAGTCCTAGTCGTATAATTGAAGAGTGGGTTTATTATTGATTATTAGAGTCAATACGAATATATTTATATCCAGAAATGAGTCATCTATCATTCAATGATAAGGACTGAAAACACAATATATTTCCTACGATTGTGTTGAGTATTAGGCATGTATCCGGACGTACGATTCATTGTGAAGGTGCACCAAGCCCCTCGATATGGCAAGGATAAAAGGGAATAAGTGTCTAAATTTGTTTTAAAGGAGTTTGTCGTTGTGCAAAGGTACAAAGCTGAGTCAATGGCACAAAAGAGTGTTTAGATGTAGTACCTAGTGCATTTTAATGTTGAATAAGATTGAGTCCTAGTCATATAATCGAAGAGTGGCTTTAATATTGATTATTAGAGTCAATACGAATATATTTATAGCAAAAAAATGAGTCATTTATCAGTCAATGATAAGGATTGAAAACACAAGGTGTTTTCCTACGATTGTGTTGAGTATTAGGCATGTATCCGGTCATACGATTGATTATGACGGTTCTCCAAGCCCTCGTTATAGCAAAGATAAAAGTGCATTATTGTCTAAAACTTGTTTAAAGGAGTTTTTTCGTTGCGCAGGAGGTACAAAGCTGAGTCCATGGCACAAAAGAGTGTTCTAGATGTAGCCCTAGTGCATTTTTATGTTGAGTAAGATGGACTCCTAGTCGTATAATCAGAGATTGGTTTTAATATTGATTATTAGAGTCAATACGAATATATTTATAGCCAAAAATGAGTCATGTATCTGTCAATGATAAGGACTGAAAGCACAAGGTATTTCCTACGATTGTGTTGAGTATTAGGCATGTATCCAGACGCACGATTGATTATGAAGGTTCTCCAAGACCTTGATATGGCAAAGATAAAAGTGCATTACTGTCTAAACTTGTTTAAAGGAGTTTGTCGTTGCGCAAAAGTACAAATCTGAGTCCATGGCTCGAAAAAGTGTTTTAGATGTAGTCCTAGTGCATTTTTATGTTGAATAAGATGGAGTCCCAGTCATATAATCGAAGAGTGGCTTTAATATTGATTATTAGAGTCAATACGAATATATTTATAGCAAAAAATGAGTCGTCTATCAGTTAATGATAAGGACTGAAATCACAAGGTGTTTCCTACGATTGTGTTGAGCAGTAGACATGCATCCGGACGTACGATTGATTATGAAGGTTCTTCAAACCCTCAATATGGCAAAGATAAAAGTGCATTAGTGTCTAAACTTGTTTAAAGGAGTTTTGTCGTTGCGCAATGGCACAGAGCTGAGTCCATGGCTCAGAAGAGTGTTCTAGATGTAGTCCTAGTGAATTTTTATGATGAATAAGATGGAGTCATTGTCATATAATCAAAGAGTGGCTTTAATATTGATTATTAGAGTCAATACGAATATATTTATTACAAAAAATGAGTCATCTATCAGTCAATGATGAGGTTTGAAAGCTCAAGGTGTTTTCTACGATTGTGTTGTGTATTAGGCATGCATCCGGACATCCGATTTATTACGAAAGTTCTCGAAGCCCTCGATATGGCAAAGACAAAGTGCATTAGTGTCTAAACTTGTTTAAAGAAGTTTGTCGTTGCGCAAAGGTACAAAGTTGAGTCCATGGCTCAAAAGGGTGATCAAGATGTAGGCGTAGTGCATTTTTATGTTGAATAAGATGGAGTCCTAGTCATATAATCGGATAGTGGCTTTAATATTGATTATTAGAGTCAATATGAATATACTTATAGGAAAAAAAGAGTCATCTATCAGTCAATGATAAGGATTGAAACACAAGGTGTTTCCTAATGATTGTGTTGAGTATTAGGCATGTATCCGGACGCACGATTAATTATGAAGGTTCTCCAAGCCCTAGATATTGCAAAGATAAAAGTGCATTAGTGTCTAAACTTGTTTAAAGGAGTTTGTCGTTGCGCAAAGAGGTATAATGTCGAGTCCATGGCTCCAAACAGTGTTCTAGATGTAGTCCTTGTGCATTTATGTTGAATAAGATGGAGTCCTAGTCGTATAATTGAAGAGTGGGTTTTATTATTGATTATTAGAGTCAATACGAATATATTTATATCCAGAAATGAGTCATCTATCAGTCAATGATAAGGACTGAAAACACAATATATTTCCTACGATTGTGTTGAGTATTAGGCATGTATCCGGACGTACGATTCATTGTGAAGGTGCACCAAGCCCCTCGATATGGCAAGGATAAAAGGGAATAAGTGTCTAAATTTGTTTAAAGGATTTTGTCGTTGTGCAAAGGTACAAAGCTGAGTCAATGGCTCAAAAGAGTGTTTTAGATGTAGTACTAGTGCATTTTAATGTTGAATAAGATTGAGTCCTAGTCATATAATCGAAGAGTGGCTTTAATATTGATTATTAGAGTCAATACGAATATATTTATAGCAAAAAATGAGTCATTTATCAGTTAATGATAAGGATTGAAAACACAAGGTGTTTCCTACGATTGTGTTGAGTATTAGGCATGTATCCGGTCATACGATTGATTATGACGGTTATCCAAGCCCTCGTTATAGCAAAGATAAAAGTGCATTATTGTCTAAACTTGTTTAAAGGAGTTTTTCGTTGCGCAGAGGTACAAAGCTGAGTCCATGGCATAAAAGAGTGTTCTAGATGTAGCCCTACTGCATTTTTATGTTGAGTAAGATGGACTCCTAGTCGTATAATCAGAGATTGGTTTTAATATTGATTATTAGAGTCAATACGAATATATTTATAGCCAAAAATGAGTCATGTATCAGTCAATGATAAGGACTGAAAGCACAAGGTATTTCCTACGATTGTGTTGAGTATTAGGCATGTATCCGGACGCAGGATTGATTATGAAGGTTCTCCAAGACCTTGATATGGCAAAGATAAAAGTGCATTACTGTCTAAACTTGTTTAAAGGAGTTCGTCGTTGCGCAAAAGTACAAATCTGAGTCCATGGCTCGAAAAAGTGTTTTAGATGTAGTCCTTGTGCATTTTTATGTTGAATAAGATGGAGTCCTAGTCATATAATCGAAGAGTGGCTTTAATATTGATTATTATAGTCAATACGAATATAATTATAGCAAAAAATCGGTCATCTATCAGTTAATGATAAGGACTGAAATCACAAGGTGTTTCCTAACGATTGTGTTGAGCAGTAGAACATGCATCGGACGTACGATTGATTATGAAGGTTCTTCAAACCCTCAATATGGCAAAGATAAAAGTGCATTAGTGTCTAAACTTGTTTAAAGGAATTTGTCGTTGCGCAACTGCACAGAGCTGAGTCCATGGCTCAAAAGAGTGTTCTAGATGTAGTCCTAATGAATTTTTATGATGAATAAGATGGAGTCCTTTCATATAATCGAAGAGTGGCTTTAATATTGATTAAGAGAGTCAATACATTCATATTTATAGCAACAAATGAGTCATCTATCAGTCAATGATAAATACTAAAGTCACAAGGTGTTTCCTACGGTTGTGTTGTTTTAGGCATGTATCCGGACGTACGATTGATTTATGAAGGTTCTTCAAACCCTCCATACGACAAAGATAAAAGTGCATTAGTGTCTAAACTTGTTTAAAGGAGTTTGTCGTTGCGCAAAGGTACAAAGCTGAGTCCATGGCTCGAAAGAGTGTTTTAGATGTAGTTCTAGTGCATTTTTTATGTTGAATAAGATGGTGTCCTAGTCGTATAATCGAATAGTGGTTTTTAATATTGATTATTAGAGTCAATACGAATATATTTATATCCAAAAATGAGTCATCTATCAGACAATGATAAGGACTGAAATCACAAGGTGTTTCCTACGATTGTGTTGAGTATTAGGCATGTATCCGGACATCCGATTGATTACGAAAGTTCTCCAAGACCTCGATATGACAAAGATAATAGTGCATTATTGTCTAAACTTGTTTAAAGGAGTTTTTCATTGCGCAGAGGTACAAAGCTGCGTCCATGGCACAAAAGAGTGTTCTAGATGTAGCCCTAGTGCATATTTATTTTGAATAAGATGGAGTCCTAGTCATATAATCGAAGAGTGGCTTTAATATTGATTATTAGAGTCAATACGAATATATTTATAGCAAAAAATGAGTCATCTATCAGTCAATGATAAGGATTGAAAGCATAAGGTGTTTCTACGATTGTGTTGAGTATTAGGCATGCATCCGGACATCCGATTTATTATGAAAGCTCTCGAAGCCCTCGATATGGCAAAGACAAAAGTGCATTAGTGTCTAAACTTGTTTAAAGGAGTTTGTCGTTGCGCAAGGGTACAAAGCTGAGTCCATGGCTCAATAGGGTGTTCTAGATGTAGTCCTAGTGCATTTTTATGTTGAATAAGATGGCGTCCTAGTCATATAATCGAAGAGTCGCTTTAATATTGATTATTACAGTCAATATGAATATACTTATAGGAAAAATGAGTCATCTATCAGTCAATGATAAGGATTGAAACCACAAGGTGTTTCCTACGATTGTGTTGAGTATTAGGCATGTATCCGGACGCACGATTGATTATGAAGGTTCTCCAAGCCCTAGATATGGTAAAGATAAAAGTGCATTAGTGTCTAAACTTGTTTTAAAGGAGTTTGTCGTTTGCGCAAAGGTATAAAGCTGAGTCCATGGCTCGAAACAAGTGTTCTAGATGTAGTCCTTGTGCATTTTTATGTTGAATAAGATGGAGTCCTAGTCGTATAATCGAAGAGTGGGTTTATTATTGATTATTAGAGTCAATACGAATATATTTATATCTAGAAATGAGTCATCTATCAGTCAATGATAAGGACTGAAAACACAAGATATTTCCTACGATTGTGTTCAGTATTAGGCATGTATCCGGACGTATGATTCATTGTGAAGGTGCACCAAGACCCTCGATATCGCAAGGATAAAAGGGAATAAGTGTCTAAATTTGTTTAAAGGATTTTGTCGTTGTGCAAAGGTACAAAGCTGAGTCAATGGCTCAAAAGAGTGTTTTAGATGTAGTACTGGTGCATTTTAATGTTGAATAAGATTGAGTCCTAGTCATATAATCGAAGAGTGGCTTTAATATTGATTATTAGAGTCAATACGAAATATATTTATAGCAAAAAATAAGTCATTTATCAGTCAATGATAAGGATTTAAAACACAAGGTGTTTCCTACGATTGTGTTGAGTATTAGGCATGTATCCGGTCATACGATTGATTATGACGGTTCTCCAAGCCCTCGTTATAGCAAAGATAAAAGTGCATTATTGTCTAAACTTGTTTAAAGGAGTTTTTCGTTGCGCAGAGGTACAAAGCTGAGTCCATGGCACAAAAGAGTGTTCTAGATGTAGCCCTAGTGCATTTTTATGTTGAGTAAGATGGACTCCTAGTCGTATTATCAAAGATTGGCTTTAATATTGATTATTAGAGTCAATACGAATATATTTATAGCCAAAAATGAGTCATGTATCAGTCAATGATAAGGACTGAAAGCACAAGGTATTTCCTACGATTGTGTTGAGTATTAGGCATGTATCCGAACGCACGATTGATTATGAAGGTTCTCCAAGACCTTGATATGGCAAAGATAAAAGTGCATTACTGTCTTAACTTGTTTAAAGGAGTTTGTCGTTGCGCAAAAGTACAAAGCTGAGTCCATGGCTCGAAAAAGTGTTTTAGATGTAGTCCTAGTGCATTTTTATGTTGAATAAGATGGAGTCCCTGTTAGAATAAGGTGACCATGTAAGCCAATTTTGGCAGGAATATGTAACCTATGTTAGACAATTCTTTGGTATTTGATAAAAACATTTATGAATAAAGAAGTGAAAATTCATATGGCAATACTTTGTTTACGTTCATTTATTTGCATTTACATTTATATTCTCTACGCAAACAAAGCCCACGGACTGAGAAACGATTTCGGGGACTGGGACTACGCTTGGAGGTAGGTCCATGAAATCAGTCTTACCGAATCAGTCCGGAAATCTCCAAGTCAAGGAATCCCGAAAACGGGTACCGGGATTCCCTTTGAGACTTGCACTAAGCGTCTGCTGTCGTATTTCATCGACGGGTGGACGAAGGTCGTCTAAGCAGTGTTAGTGGGTCAGCATGCTAGGCAGCTGACTGAGGTGACTCGCGGGAACCGTCTTACGGAGGACCTTGAGTATGGTCAGCAAGGTATGACGTGTATTCCCGGTTCCAACGGTACAGGCCAAGTCCTTTGACTTGAGGAACTGCTGAGTTTACCTGTGCATCAGGTCTGTATCTTAGATATGGTGAGAGATTGTCAAAATACTCTTGAGTAGTCATAAGTCATGTCTAGTGCAGCTCGGGTGTACAAAGTGACAGTAGTTTCCAAGAAAGGATCTGTCTCCTGTCAAAAAGGTGTTTGACAGTTGAGTCTCATGTATGCTCTGTGTCTTGTCCCTGAAATCTGTGGCCACAGTAACTGAACAGAAGGGAAAGGTTTCCCTTGCGGCGTTTAGTAAGGACAGACCGACACTTAGGTCCAAAATGGGTACCTGCTTTTTCCGTGCCCTAGACTCTAAGTGATGAGACCGAAGACAGAAGGACAAGTGTACTGTTAGAGCCTAAATGTTCATCCCCGAATATTTCACCTAGTCTCTAGTGCCATGGACCGTTGCTAGATGCCACCCATGGTAACGGACGGATTCTAGGAATCCGACCAAGTCTAGCTGAATGGTGAACCTAAAGAGTCACACACTATCCACACACACTTATTATTTAATTTGGAATTAAATATTGGAGTAAAGGAATGATTAAACTAGATTTAATCGGGTCCTATATTTTCTTGGAGAAATTAATTCCTTCTATTTGATAAAGGGAATTAAATTAATAAATAGGATTTATTAAAAGGGTTGATTTAATGGGCTTAGAATAAATTATAATATTTATTTATTATATTTATTCTTTTAGCCTTTTGGAATATTTAATAGGATTTAAATATTTCATTAAATTAAAATCAACGGTTGAGATGGAAAGGGGAGATGGAAGGCTAGGATTCGTTTGACTAGGTCAAACACTAGTTTGACTAGGACTTTGACTAGGTCAAAATCCTAGTCAAATTAGGTTACTTAGAGTTTGAGTTTAAAGAGGATTAAACTCTTGCTCTATATAAACCTCTAGCTTCCAACATTTGTTAGATGATGATTCTTGAAAAACACACACACACACACTCTCCCCTTCTCCTATCTCTCGTCCGCCCCCTCTCTCTCCTCCAAGAAAATATTTCTTGGTTCTTTTTTGTTCTTGAAACATTAAGAACTTAGACGAACCAATACCGTTAATCGATAACGTGTTATTGATTCGTCCACTCCAAAATTTATACAGTTGTTCGTTGCTAGCACGACGTGCAAGATACGTGGGTGGATCGTGTGTCACGATTTGGAGGATCTCAAGAACGAGGTCTTGGTGCAAAAACAGGGAACAACGCGAGTAGCAGTTGAAGACGAAAACGACAACGGGTAGATCTCGTTTAAGATTTTCGTCCCTCTTTAATTTTCAACTCTATGGCCTCTTTATTAGTTTTATAATCATGAGATACACGAACGCCCCGGAACCTCAAGGGTACACCCCTTGAGCGTGTTCTTTTAAATTAAAAGCATGCCTTTTATTTTTGTATGTTTTATTTTACCACGCTTCCGCATTCGCACAATTCCCGGGATGATCCACTGATTCCTTTCAGTCCCAGTCATATAATCGAAGAGTGGCTTTAATGTTGATTATTAGAGTCAATACGAATATATTTATAGCAAAAAATGAGTCGTCTATCAGTTAATGATAAGGACTGAAATCACAAGGTGTTTCCTACGATTGTGTTGTAGTAGACATGCATCCGGACGTACGATTGATTATGAAGGTTCTTCAAACCCTCAATATGGCAAAGATAAAAGTGCATTAGTGTCTAAACTTGTTTAAAGGAGCTTATCGTTGCGCAATGGCACAGAGCTGAGTCCATGGCTCTAAAGAGTGTTCTAGATGTAGTCCTAGTGAACTTTTATGATAAATAAGATGGAGTCCTGTCATATAATCGAAGAGTGGCTTTAATATTAATTATTTGAGTCAATACATTCATATTTATAGCAACAAATGAGTCATCTATCAGTCAATGATAAGGACTGAAATCACAAGGTGTTTCCTACGGTTGTATTGTTTTAGGCGTGTATTAGTGTCTAAACTTGTTTAAAGGAGTTTGTCGTTGCGCAAAGGTACAAAGCTGAGTCCATTGGCTCGAAAGAGTGTTTTAGATGTAGTTCTAGTGCATTTTTTATGTTGAATAAGATGGAGTCCTAGTCGTATAATCGAATAGTGGTTTTAATATTGATTATTAGAGTCAATACGAATATATTTATAACAAAAAATGAGTCTTCTATCAGACAATGATAAGGACTGAAATCACAAGGTGTTTCCCACGATTGAGTTGAGTATTAGGCTTGTATCCGGATGTATGATTTATTATGAAGGTTCTCCAAGCCCTTTATATGGCAAAGATAAAAGTGTATTAGAATCTAAACTTGTTTAAAGGAGCTTGTCGTTGCGCAAAGGTACAAAGCTGAGTCCATGGCTCAAAAGGGTGTTCTAGATGTAGTCCTAGTGTATTTTTATATTAAATCAGATGGAGTCCTAGTCATATAATCGAAGAGTTGCTTTAATATTGATTATTAGAGTCAATACGAATATATTTATAGCAAAAAATGAGTCAACTATTAGTCAATAATAAGGACTAAAAGGCTAAGGTGTTTCCTACGATTGTGTTGAGTATTAGGCATGTATCCGGACATCCGATTGATTATGAAAGTTCTCCAAGCCCTCGATATGGCAAACATAAAACTGCATTAGTGTCTAAACTCGTTTAAAGGAGTTTGTCGTTGCGAAAAGGTACAAAGCTGAGTCCATGTCTCAAAGTGTGTTTTAGATGTAGTACTAGTGCATTTTAATGTTGAATAAGATGGAGTCCTAGTCATATAATCGAAGAATGGCTTTAATATTGATCATTAGAGTCAATACGCAGATATTTATAGCAAAAAATGAGTCATCTATCACTCAATGATAAGGACTGAAAGCACAAGGTGTTTCCTACAGTTGTGTTGAGAGTATTAGGCATGTATCCAGACGTACGATTGATTATTAATGTTCTCCAAGATCTCGATATGCCAAAGATAAAAGTGCATTAGTGTCTAAACCTGTTTAAAGGAGTTTGTTGTTGCGCAAAGGTACAAAGATGAGTCCATGGCTCGAAAGAGTGTTTTAGATGTAGTTCTAGTAAATTTTTATGTCGAATAAGATGGAGTCCTACTCGTATAATCGAATAGTCGTTTTAATATTGATTATTAGAGTCAATACGAATATATTTATAGCAAAAAATGAGTCATCTATCAGACAATGATAAGGACTGAAATCAAAAGGTGTTTCCTACAATTGTGTTGAGTATTAGGCATGTATCCAGACATACGATTGATTATGACGGTTCTCCAAGCCCTCGATATAGCAAAGATAAAAGTTCATTAGTGTCTAAACTTGTTTAAAGTAGTTTTTCGTTGCGCAGAGGTACAAAGCTGAGTCCATGGCACAAAAGAGTGTTTTAGATGTAGCCCTAGTGCATTTTTATGTTGAATAAGATGGAGCCCTAATCGTATAATCAAAGATTTGCTTTAATATTGATTATTAGAGTCAATACGAATATATTTATAGCTATAAATGAGTCATCTATCAGTCAATGATAAGGACTGAAAGCACAAGGTATTTCCTACGATTGTGTTGAGTATTAGGCATGTATCCGGACGCACGATTGTTATGAAGGTTCTCCAAGCCCTTGATATGGCAAAGATAAAAGTGCATTACTGTCTAAACTTGTTTAAAGGAGTTTGTCGTTGCGCAAAAGTACAAAGCTGAGTCAATGGCTCGAAATAGTGTTTTAGATGTAGTCCTAATGCATTTTTATGTTGAATAAGATGGAGTCCTAGTCATATAATCGAAGAGTGGCTCTAATATTGATTATTAGAGTCAATACGAATATATTTATAGCTAAAAATGAGTCATCTATCAGTCAATGAAGAGGACTGAAAGCACAAGGTGTTTCCTATGATTGTGTTGAGTATTAGGCATGTATCCGGACGTACAATTTATTATGAAGGTTCTCCAAGCCCTCGATATGGGAAAGAGTATTTTAGATGTAGTCCTACTGCATTATTATGTTGAATAAGATGGAGTCCTAGTCATATAATCGAAGAGTGGTTTTAATATTGATTTTTAGAGTCAATACAAAATATATTTATAGGAAAAAATGAGTCGTCTATCAGTTAATGATAAGAACTGAAATCACAAGGTGTTTCCTATGATTGTGTTGAATATTAGGCATGTAAGGCATGTATCGGGACATACGATTGATTATGAAGGTTGTTCAATCCCTTGATATAGCAAAGATAAAAGTGGATTAGTGTCTAAACTTTTTTTAAATGAGTTTGTCGTTGCGCAAAGGTTCAGAGCTGAGTCAATGGCTCGAAAGAGTGTTCTAGATGTAGTCCTAGTGCATTTTTATATAAATAAGATGGAGTCCTAGTCATATAATCGAAGAGTGGCTTTAATATTGATTATTAGAGTCAATACGAATATATTTATAGCAAACAAATGAGTCATCTATCAGTCAATGATAAGGACTGAAATCACAAGGTGTTTCCTACGATTGTGTTGTTTTAGGCATGTATCCGGACGTACGATTGATTATGAAGGTTTTCCAAACCCTGGGTATGGCAAAAATAAAAGTGCAATAGTGTCTAAACTTGTTTAAAGGAGTTTGTCGTTGTGCAAAGGTACAAAGCTTAGTCCATTGCTCAAAAGAGTGTTTTTAATGCTGAATAAGATGGAGTCCTAGTCATATAGTCGAAGAGTGGCTTTAATATTTATTATAAGAGTCAATACGAATATATTAATAGCCAAAAATGAGTCATCTATCTGTCAAATATAAAGACTAAAAGCACAAGGTGTTTCCTATGATTGTGTTGAGTATTAGGCATGTATCCGGACGTACGATTGATTATGAAGGTTCTCCAAGCCCTCAATATGGCTCAAAAGGGTGTTCTACATGTAGTCCTAGTGCATTTTTTATATTGAATAAGATGGAGTCCTAGTCATATAATCGAAGAGTGGCTTTAATATTGATCATTAGAGTAAATACGAATATATTTATAGCAAAAAATGAGTCATCTATCAGTCAATGATAAGGACTGAATGCACAAAGTGTTTCCTACAGTTGTGTTGAGAGTATTAGGCATGTATCTGGACGTATGATTGATTATCAAGGTTCTCCAAGCCCTCGATATGGCAAAGATAAAATTGCGTTAGTGTCTAAACTTGTTTAAAGGAGTTTGTCGTTGCGCAAAGGTACAAAGCTGAGTGCATCGCTTAAAAGGGTGTTCTAGATGTAGACCTAGTGCATTTTTATGTTGAATAAGATGGAGTCATTGTCATATAATCGAAGAGTGGCTTTAATATTGATTATTAAAGTCAATACGAATGTATTTATTACAAAAAATGAGTCATCTATCAGTCAATGATAAGGACTGAAAGCACAAGGTGTTTCCTACGGTTGTGTTGAGTATTAGGCATGTATCCGAACATCCGATTTATTATGAAATTTCTCCAAGCCCTCGATATGGCAAAGATAAAAGTGCATTAGTGGCTAAACTTGTTTAAAGGCGTTTCTCGTTGCGCAAAGGTACAGAGCTAAGTCCATGGCTCGAAAGAGTATTCTAGATGTAGTCCTAGTGCATTTTTATGATGAATAAGATGGAGTCCTAGTCATATAATCAAAGAGTGGCTTTAATAGTGATTATTAGAGTCAATACGAATATATTTATAGCAACAAATGGTCATCTATCAGTCAATGATGAGGACTGAAATCACAAAGTGTTTCCTACGATTGTGTTGAGTATTAGGCATGTATCCGGACGTACGATTGATTATGAAGGTTCTCCAAACCCTCGATATGGCAAAAATGAAAGTGCAATAGTGTCTAAACTTGTTTAAAGGAGTTTGTCGTTGCGCAAACGTACAAAGTTGAGTCCATGGCTCAAAAGAGTGTTCTAGATGTAGTCCTAGTGCATTTTTATGTTGAATAAGATGGAGTCCTAGTCGTATAATCGAAGAGTTGCTTTAATATTGATTAATCGAGCCATATACGATTATATTTATAGTAAAAAATGAGTCATTTATTAGTCAATGATAAGGAATGAATGCACAAGGTGTTTCCTATGATTGTGTTGAGTATTAGCCATGTATCCGGACGTAAGAATGATTATGATGGTTCTCCAAACTCTCGGTATGGCAAAGATAAAAGTGCATTAGTGTCTAAACTTGTTTGAAGGAGTTTGTCGTTGCGCAAAGGTACAAAGCTGAGTCTATGGCTTGAAAGATTGTTCTAGATGTAGTCCTAGTGCATTTTTATGTTGAATAAGATGGAGTCCTAGTTCTATAATCGAAGACTTTAATATTGATTATTAGAGTCAATACGAATATATTTATAACGAAAAAATGAGTCAACTATCAGTCAATGTAAGGACTGAAAGCACAATGTGTTTCCTACATTTGTGTTGAGTATTAGGCAAGTATCTGGACGTACGATTGATTATGAAGGTTCTCCAAGCCCTCGGTATGGCAAAGATAAAAGTGTATTACTATCTAAACTTGTTTAAAGGAGTTTGTCGTTGCGCAAAGGTACAAAGATGAGTCCATGGCTTACAATCGAAGAGTGGCTTTAATATTGATTATTAGAGTCAATAAGAATATATTTATCGCCAGAAATGAGTCAATGATAAGGATTGAAAACACAAGGGTTTCCTACGATTGTGTTGAGTATTAGGCATGTATCCGGACGTACGATTGATTATGAAGGTTCTCCAAGCCCTCGATATGGCAAAGATAAAAGTGCATTAGTGTCTAAATTTGTTTAAAGGAGTTTGTCGCTGCGCAAAGGTACAAAGCTAAGTCCATCGCTCGAAAGAGTGTTCTAGATGTAGTCCTAGTGAATTTTTATGTTGAATAAGATGGACTCATAGTCGTATAATCGAAGAGTGGCTTTAATATTGATTATTAGAGTCAATACGAACATATAGCAAAAAATGAGTCATCTATCTGATGGGGGCCATCCGAAGCTTACAACTCAGAGCACGGAAGATCCTTTGAGAATTAATGGGGGTTCGATTACAAGGGCAAGAGATAAGAAAATGAACAAAGCTTTGATAATTCTTATTGATAAAATCAACGGGCTAATGCATGAGAGATCAATAGAAGGTCCAATGATGAATATTCTTCAAGTAGATGGGCTAGAATGCATCTAAATAGTTGCGCTCAAGGTTTGAAGACTTCATTTGAAGAAAAGGAGGCCACAAATTCGTCCAACCCACCAAGCCCAAAAAGTGAGTCCATTATTTTTGTCTAAATTAGTTTATTTTCAGCATTAGAAGGCCAAGAGACATCATAGTAGTCAAAGGGTCATTCTTGTTTTTCTAAGTCTTGTTAATGTGGTCAAAAGTGTCACTTTAATGCACCTAAAGTCCCAAGGTTAGAATTAACTCTTGAGACCCTTGGGCATCCATTTGAAGCCTATAAAAGGCCATGGTTATCATTTGTAAAAATCAGACTTTGAATTAATATATATATAGCCTGTTGATGAGCGAATGAATCTTGATGGAAAAGCCAAGGCGGAATTGATTAAGAGGTTGCATGAAAAGGTAAAGCTCAATATTGAGAAGCAAACTAAACTTTATGCAAAACAAGCCAACAAAGGGCGCAAGCGAATCATTTTTTAGCCTGGTGATTGGGTTTGGTTGCACTTGAGAAAAGAGAGATTTCCCGCAAAGCGCAAGTCAAAATTGCAAGCGAGGGGGGACAGTCCATTTCAAGTGATTGCGAGGATCAACGATAATGCCTACAAACTAGATCTTCCCGGCGAGTACAATGTGAGTGCTTCTTTAATGTGACTGATCTTTTTCCTTTTGATCCAGAGTCAGATTCGAGGTTGAATCCTTCGGAAGAAGAAGGGAATGATGGGGACGATCCGAAGCTTACAACTCAAAGCAAGGACGATCCTATGAAAATTAATGGGGGTCTGATTACGACGGCAAGAGCTAAGAAAATGAACAAAGCTTTGATGATTCTTATTGATGAAATCAACGGGCCAATGCATGAGAGATCAATAGAAGATCCAATGATGAATATTCTTCAAGTAGATGGGCTAGAATGCATCTAAATAGTTGGGCTCAAGGTTTGAAGACTTCATTTGAAGGAAAGGAGGCAACAAATTCGTCCAACCCACCAAGCCCAAAAAGTGAGTCCATTATTTTTGTCTAAATTAGTTTATTTTCAACATTAGAAGGCCTATTGTTATCATAGTACTCAAAAGGTCTTTCAAGTTTTCCTAAGTCATGTTAATGAGGTCAACAAGTGTCACTTTAATGCTCATAGAGTTCCAACGGTAGAATTGACTCTTGAGACCCTTGAGCATCCAATTGAAGCCTATAAAAGGCCATGGTTATCATTGTAAAAATCAAACTTGGAATTAATATAAACTTTCTTCTTGTGAGGTCGAATTCTCTTTGTAAAGTTTCAATTGTTTAGAACTTATCAAGATACTTGAGCAATATCTTGTGTCGTTCACCATACCAAGGTTCTTGGCTGCCCATATAGCCAACCGGTCAAGGTGCTTTCAAGCTCCAGGTACGATCAATCTAGATCATCGATCTGGGATATCCGCTGCCTATTTCTATACGTTTGGTTCTTGGATCCTTGTATCCAACGGGTCTCACGTCCTATCCTTATCAATTCCTAGTGCATTTTTATGTTGAATAAAATGGAGTCCTAGTCGTATAATCAAAGATTGGCTTTAATATTGAATATTAGAGTCAATACGAATATATATATATATATAGCCAAAAATGAAGCATCTACCAGTCAATGATAAGAACTGAAAGCACAAGGCGTTTCCTACGATTGTGTTGAGTATTAAGCATGTATCCGGACGTACGATTGATTATGAGGGTTGTCCAAGCCCTCGATATGATAAAGATAAAGTGTATGAGTGTCTAAACTTGTTTTAAAGGAGTTTGTCATTGCGCAAAGGTACAAAGCTGAGTCCATGGCTCGAAAGAGTGTTCTAGATGTAGTCATAGTGCATTTTTATGTTGAATAAGATGGAGTCCTAGTCGTATAATCCAAGAGTGACTTTAATAATGATTATTAGAGTCAATACGTATATATATAGCCAAAAATGAGTCATCTATCAGTCAATGATAAGGACTGAAAACACAAGGTGTTTCCTACGATTGTGTTGAGTATTAGCCATGTATCCGGACGTACGATTGATTATGAAGGTTCTCCAACCCCTCGATATGGCAAAGATAAAAGTGCATTAGTGTCTAAACTTGTTTAAAGGAGTTTGTCGTTGCGAAAAGGAACAAAGATGAGTCCATGGCTCAAAAAAGAGTTCTAGATGTAGTCATAGTGCATTTTAATGTTGAATAACATGGAGTCCTAGTCTTATAATCGAAGAATGGCTTTAATATTGATTATTATTGTCAATATGAATATATTAATAGCCAGAAATGAGTCATCTATCAGTCAATGATAAGGACAGAAAACACAAGGTGTTTCCTACGATTGTGTTGAGTATTAGGCATGTATCCGAATGTACCATTGGTTACGAAGGTTGACCAAGCCCTCGATACGGCAAATATAAAAGGGAATAAGTATCTAAATTTGTTTAAAGGAGTTTGTCATTGTGCCAATGTACAAAGTTGAGTCGACGGCTCAAAAGAGTGTTTCAGTTGTAGTACTAGTGCATTTTTATGTTGAATAAGATGGAGTCCTAGTCATATAATCAAAGAGTGGGTTTAATATTATTATTAGAGTCAATACGAATACATTTATAGCAAAAAATGAGTCATCTGTTAGTCAATGATAAGGACTGAAAGCACAAGGTGTTTCCTAAGATTGTGTCGAGTATAAGGAATGTATACGGACGTATGATTTATTATGAAGGTTCTCCAACCCTCGATATGGCAAAGATAAAATTGCATTAGTGTCTAAACTTGTTAAAAGGAGTTTGTCGTTGCGCAAAGGTACAAAGCTGAGTCCATGGCTTAGAAGAGTGTTCTAGATGTAGTCCTAGTGCATATTTATGTTGAATAAGATGGAGTCCTAGTCATATAATCGAAGAGTGGCTTTAATATTGATTATTAGAGTCAATACGAATATATTTATTGCCAAAAATGAGTCATCTATCAGTCAATGATAAGGACTGAAATCAAAAGGTGTTTCCTACAATTGTGTTGAGTATTAGGCATGTATCCAGACATACGATTGATTATGACGGTTCTCCAAGCCCTCGATATAGCAAAGATAAAAGTTCATTAGTGTCTAAACTTGTTTAAAGTAGTTTTTTCGTTGCGCAGAGGTACAAAGCTGAGTCCATGGCACAAAAGAGTGTTTTAGATGTAGCCCTAGTGCATTTTTATGTTGAATAAGATGGAGCCCTAATCGTATAATCAAAGATTTGCTTTAATATTGATTATTAGAGTCAATACGAATATATTTATAGCTATAAATGAGTCATCTATCAGTCAATGATAAGGACTGAAAGCACAAGGTATTTCCTACGATTGTGTTGAGTATTAGGCATGTATCCGGACGCACGATTGTTATGAAGGTTCTCCAAGCCCTTGATATGGCAAAGATAAAAGTGCATTACTGTCTAAACTTGTTTAAAGGAGTTTGTCGTTGCGCAAAAGTACAAAGCTGAGTCAATGGCTCGAAATAGTGTTTTAGATGTAGTCCTAATGCATTTTTTATGTTGAATAAGATGGAGTCCTAGTCATATAATCGAAGAGTGGCTCTAATATTGATTATTAGAGTCAATACGAATATATTTATAGCTAAAAATGAGTCATCTATCAGTCAATGAAGAGGACTGAAAGCACAAGGTGTTTCCTATGATTGTGTTGAGTATTAGGCATGTATCCGGACGTACAATTTATTATGAAGGTTCTCCAAGCCCTCGATATGGGAAAGAGTATTTTAGATGTAGTCCTACTGCATTATTATGTTGAAATAAGATGGAGTCCTAGTCATATAATTGAAGAGTGGTTTTAATATTGATTTTTAGAGTCAATACAAATATATTTATAGGAAAAAATGAGTCGTCTATCAGTTAATGATAAGAACTGAAATCACAAGGTGTTTCCTATGATTGTGTTGAATATTAGGCATGTAAGGCATGTATCGGGACATACGATTGATTATGAAGGTTGTTCAATCCCTTGATATAGCAAAGATAAAAGTGGATTAGTGTCTAAACTTTTTTAAATGAGTTTGTCGTTGCGCAAAGGTTCAGAGCTGAGTCAATGGCTCGAAAGAGTGTTCTAGATGTAGTCCTAGTGCATTTTTATGATAAATAAGATGGAGTCCTAGTCATATAATCGAAGAGTGGCTTTAATATTGATTATTAGAGTCAATACGAATATATTTATAGCAACAAATGAGTCATCTATCAGTCAATGATAAGGACTGAAATCACAAGGTGTTTCCTACGATTGTGTTGTTTTAGGCATGTATCCGGACGTACGATTGATTATGAAGGTTTTCCAAAACCTGGGTATGGCAAAAATAAAAGTGCAATAGTGTCTAAACTTGTTTAAAGGAGTTTGTCGTTGTGCAAAGGTACAAAGCTTAGTCCATTGCTCAAAGAGTGTTTTAATGCTGAATAAGATGGAGTCCTAGTCATATAGTCGAAGAGTGGCTTTAATATTTATTATAAGAGTCAATACGAATATATTAATAGCCAAAAATGAGTCATCTATCTGTCAAATATAAAGACTAAAAGCACAAGGTGTTTCCTATGATTGTGTTGAGTATTAGGCATGTATCCGGACGTACGATTGATTATGAAGGTTCTCCAAGCCCTCAATATGGCTCAAAAGGGTGTTCTACATGTAGTCCTAGTGCATTTTTATATTGAATAAGATGGAGTCCTAGTCATATAATCGAAGAGTGGCTTTAATATTGATCATTAGAGTAAATACGAATATATTTATAGCAAAAAAATGAGTCATCTATCAGTCAATGATAAGGACTGAATGCACAAAGTGTTTCCTACAGTTGTGTTGAGAGTATTAGGCATGTATCTGGACGTATGATTGATTATCAAGGTTCTCCAAGCCCTCGATATGGCAAAGATAAAATTGCGTTAGTGTCTAAACTTGTTTAAGGAGTTTGTCGTTGCGCAAAGGTACAAAGCTGAGTGCATCGCTTAAAAGGGTGTTCTAGATGTAGACCTAGTGCATTTTTATGTTGAATAAGATGGAGTCATTGTCATATAATCGAAGAGTGGCTTTAATATTGATTATTAAAGTCAATACGAATGTATTTATTACAAAAATGAGTCATCTATCAGTCAATGATAAGGACTGAAAGCACAAGGTGTTTCCTACGGTTGTGTTGAGTATTAGGCATGTATCCGAACATCCGATTTATTATGAAATTTCTCCAAGCCCTCGATATGGCAAAGATAAAAGTGCATTAGTGGCTAAACTTGTTTAAAGGCGTTTCTCGTTGCGCAAAGGTACAGAGCTAAGTCCATGGCTCGAAAGAGTATTCTAGATGTAGTCCTAGTGCATTTTTATGATGAATAAGATGGAGTCCTAGTCATATAATCAAAGAGTGGCTTTAATAGTGATTATTAGAGTCAATACGAATATATTTATAGCAACAAATGGTCATCTATCAGTCAATGATGAGGACTGAAATCACAAAGTGTTTCCTACGATTGTGTTGAGTATTAGGCATGTATCCGGACGTACGATTGATTATGAAGGTTCTCCAAACCCTCGATATGGCAAAAAATGAAAGTGCAATAGTGTCTAAACTTGTTTAAAGGAGTTTGTCGTTGCGCAAACGTACAAAGTTGAGTCCATGGCTCAAAAGAGTGTTCTAGATGTAGTCCTAGTGCATTTTTATGTTGAATAAGATGGAGTCCTAGTCGTATAATCGAAGAGTTGCTTTAATATTGATTAATCGAGCCATATACGATTATATTTATAGTAAAAAATGAGTCATTTATTAGTCAATGATAAGGAATGAATGCACAAGGTGTTTCCTATGATTGTGTTGAGTATTAGCCATGTATCCGGACGTAAGAATGATTATGATGGTTCTCCAAACTCTCGGTATGGCAAAGATAAAAGTGCATTAGTGTCTAAACTTGTTTGAAGGAGTTTGTCGTTGCGCAAAGGTACAAAGCTGAGTCTATGGCTTGAAAGATTGTTCTAGATGTAGTCCTAGTGCATTTTTATGTTGAATAAGATGGAGTCCTAGTTCTATAATCGAAGACTTTAATATTGATTATTAGAGTCAATACGAATATATTTATAACGAAAAATGAGTCAACTATCAGTCAATGTAAGGACTGAAAGCACAATGTGTTTCCTACATTTGTGTTGAGTATTAGGCAAGTATCTGGACGTACGATTGATTATGAAGGTTCTCCAAGCCCTCGGTATGGCAAAGATAAAAGTGTATTACTATCTAAACTTGTTTAAAGGAGTTTGTCGTTGCGCAAAGGTACAAAGATGAGTCCATGGCTTACAATCGAAGAGTGGCTTTAATATTGATTATTAGAGTCAATAAGAATATATTTATCGCCAGAAATGAGTCAATGATAAGGATTGAAAACACAAGGGTTTCCTACGATTGTGTTGAGTATTAGGCATGTATCCGGACGTACGATTGATTATGAAGGTTCTCCAAGCCCTCGATATGGCAAAGATAAAAGTGCATTAGTGTCTAAATTTGTTTAAAGGAGTTTGTCGCTGCGCAAAGGTACAAAGCTAAGTCCATCGCTCGAAAGAGTGTTCTAGATGTAGTCCTAGTGAATTTTTATGTTGAATAAGATGGACTCATAGTCGTATAATCGAAGAGTGGCTTTAATATTGATTATTAGAGTCAATACGAACATATAGCAAAAAATGAGTCATCTATCTGATGGGGGCCATCCGAAGCTTACAACTCAGAGCACGGAAGATCCTTTGAGAATTAATGGGGGTTCGATTACAAGGGCAAGAGATAAGAAAATGAACAAAGCTTTGATAATTCTTATTGATAAAATCAACGGGCTAATGCATGAGAGATCAATAGAAGGTCCAATGATGAATATTCTTCAAGTAGATGGGCTAGAATGCATCTAAATAGTTGCGCTCAAGGTTTGAAGACTTCATTTGAAGAAAAAGGAGGCCACAAATTCGTCCAACCCACCAAGCCAAAAAGTGAGTCCATTATTTTTGTCTAAATTAGTTTTATTTCAGCATTAGAAGGCCAAGAGACATCATAGTAGTCAAAGGGTCATTCTTGTTTTTCTAAGTCTTGTTAATGTGGTCAAAAGTGTCACTTTAATGCACCTAAAGTCCCAAGGTTAGAATTAACTCTTGAGACCCTTGGGCATCCATTTGAAGCCTATAAAAGGCCATGGTTATCATTTGTAAAAATCAGACTTTGAATTAATATATATATAGCCTGTTGATGAGCGAATGAATCTTGATGGAAAAGCCAAGGCGGAATTGATTAAGAGGTTGCATGAAAGGTAAAGCTCAATATTGAGAAGCAAACTAAACTTTATGCAAAACAAGCCAACAAAGGGCGCAAGCGAATCATTTTTTAGCCTGGTGATTGGGTTTGGTTGCACTTGAGAAAAGAGAGATTTCCCGCAAAGCGCAAGTCAAAAATTGCAAGCGAGGGGGGACAGTCCATTTCAAGTGATTGCGAGGATCAACGATAATGCTACAAAACTAGATCTTCCCGGCGAGTACAATGTGAGTGCTTCTTTAATGTGACTGATCTTTTTCCTTTTGATCCAGAGTCAGATTCGAGGTTGAATCCTTCGGAAGAAGAAGGGAATGATGGGGACGATCCGAAGCTTACAACTCAAAGCAAGGACGATCCTATGAAAATTAATGGGGTCTGATTACGACGGCAAGAGCTAAGAAAATGAACAAAGCTTTGATGATTCTTATTGATGAAATCAACGGGCCAATGCATGAGAGATCAATAGAAGATCCAATGATGAATATTCTTCAAGTAGATGGGCTAGAATGCATCTAAATAGTTGGGCTCAAGGTTTGAAGACTTCATTTGAAGGAAAGGAGGCAACAAATTCGTCCAACCCACCAAGCCCAAAAAGTGAGTCCATTATTTTTGTCTAAATTAGTTTATTTTCAACATTAGAAGGCCTATTGTTATCATAGTACTCAAAAGGTCTTTCAAGTTTTCCTAAGTCATGTTAATGAGGTCAACAAGTGTCACTTTAATGCTCATAGAGTTCCAACGGTAGAATTGACTCTTGAGACCCTTGAGCATCCAATTGAAGCCTATAAAAGGCCATGGTTATCATTGTAAAAATCAAACTTGGAATTAATATAAACTTTCTTCTTGTGAGGTCGAATTCTCTTTGTAAAGTTTCAATTGTTTAGAACTTTATCAAGATACTTGAGCAATATCTTGTGTCGTTCACCATACCAAGGTTCTTGGCTGCCCATATAGCCAACCGGTCAAGGTGCTTTCAAGCTCCAGGTACGATCAATCTAGATCATCGATCTGGGATATCCGCTGCCTATTCTATACGTTTGGTTCTTGGATCCTTGTATCCAACGGGTCTCACGTCCTATCCTTATCAATTCCTAGTGCATTTTTATGTTGAATAAAATGGAGTCCTAGTCGTATAATCAAAGATTGGCTTTAATATTGAATATTAGAGTCAATACGAATATATATATATATAGCCAAAAATGAAGCATCTACCAGTCAATGATAAGAACTGAAAGCACAAGGCGTTTCCTACGATTGTGTTGAGTATTAAGCATGTATCCGGACGTACGATTGATTATGAGGGTTGTCCAAGCCCTCGATATGATAAAGATAAAAGTGTATGAGTGTCTAAACTTGTTTAAAGGAGTTTGTCATTGCGCAAAGGTACAAAGCTGAGTCCATGGCTCGAAAGAGTGTTCTAGATGTAGTCATAGTGCATTTTTATGTTGAATAAGATGGAGTCCTAGTCGTATAATCCAAGAGTGACTTTAATAATGATTATTAGAGTCAATACGTATATATATAGCCAAAAATGAGTCATCTATCAGTCAATGATAAGGACTGAAAACACAAGGTGTTTCCTACGATTGTGTTGAGTATTAGCCATGCATCCGGACGTACGATTGATTATGAAGGTTCTCCAACCCCTCGATATGGCAAAGATAAAAGTGCATTAGTGTCTAAACTTGTTTAAAGGAGTTTGTCGTTGCGAAAAGGAACAAAGATGAGTCCATGGCTCAAAAAGAGTTCTAGATGTAGTCATAGTGCATTTTAATGTTGAATAACATGGAGTCCTAGTCTTATAATCGAAGAATGGCTTTAATATTGATTATTATTGTCAATATGAATATATTAATAGCCAGAAATGAGTCATCTATCAGTCAATGATAAGGACTGAAAACACAAGGTGTTTCCTACGATTGTGTTGAGTATTAGGCATGTATCCGAATGTACCATTGGTTACGAAGGTTGAACCAAGCCCTCGATACGGCAAATATAAAAGGGAATAAGTATCTAAATTTGTTTAAAGGAGTTTGTCATTGTGCCAATGTACAAAGTTGAGTCGACGGCTCAAAAGAGTGTTTCAATTGTAGTACTAGTGCATTTTTATGTTGAATAAGATGGAGTCCTAGTCATATAATCAAAGAGTGGGTTTAATATTATTATTAGAGTCAATACGAATACATTTATAGCAAAAATGAGTCATCTGTTAGTCAATGATAAGGACTGAAAGCACAAGGTGTTTCTAAGATTGTGTGAGTATAAGGAATGTATACGGACGTATGATTTATTATGAAGGTTCTCCAACCCTCGATATGGCAAAGATAAAATTGCATTAGTGTCTAAACTTGTTAAAGCGAGTTTTGTCGTTGCGCAAAGGTACAAAGCTGAGTCCATGGCTTCAAAAGAGTGTTCTAGATGTAGTCCTAGTGCATTTTTATGTTGAATAAGGTGGAGTCCTAGTCATATAATCGAAGAGTGGCTTTAATATTTATTATTAGAGTCATACATGAATATTTATTGCCAAAAATGAGTCATCTATGTCAATTGATAAGGACTAAAGCACAAGTGTTTTCTACTATTGTGTTGAGTATTAGACATGTATCCGGATGTCCGATTGATATGATGATTCTCCAAGCCCTCCATATGGCAAAAAAAATGCTAAAAAAAAGTGTATAAAATTGAAAAGGTACAAAGCTGAGTCCATGGCTCGAAAGAGTGTTCTAGATATAGTCCTAGTGCATTTTTATGTTGAATAAGATGGAGTCCTAGTCGTATAATCGAAGAGTGGCTTTAATATTGATTATTAGAGTAAACGAATATATTTATAGCGAAATAATGAGTCATCTATCAGTCAATGATAAGGACTGAAAGCACAAGGTGTTTCCTACGATTGTGTTGAGTATTAGGCATGTATCCGGACTTATGATTGATTAGGAATGTTCTCCAAACCCTCGATATGGCAAAGATAAAAGTGCATTAGTGTCTAAACTTGTTTAAAGGAGTTTGTCGTTACGCAAAGGTAGCAAGATGAGTCCATGGCTCAAAAGAGTGTTTTAGATGTAGTCCTAGTGTATTTTAATGTTGAATAACATGGAGTCCTAGTATTATAATCGAAGAGAGGCTTTAATATTGATTATTAGAGTCAATACGAATTTATTTATAGCCAAAAATGAATCATCTATCGGTCAATGATAAGGACTGAAAGCACAGGTGTTTTCGACGATTGTGTTGAGTATTAGACATGTATCTGGACGTAAGATTGATTACGAAGGTTGACCAAGCCCTCGATATGGCAAATATAAAAGGTTATAAGTGTCTAAATTTGTTTAAAGGAGTTTGTCATTATGCAAAGGTACAAAGCTGAGTCCATGGGTCAAAAGAGGGTTTTAGATGTAGTACTTGTGCATTTTTATGTTGAATTAGATGGAGTGCTAGTCATATAATCGAAGAGTTGCTTTAATATTGATTATTAGAGTCAATATGAATATATTTATTGCCAAAAATGAGTCATATATCAGTCAATGATAAGGACTGAAAGTACAGGGTGTTTCCTACATTGTGTTGAGTAATAGGCATGTATCCGGACGTATGATTGATTATGAAGGTTCTCCAAACCCCGATATGGCAAAGATAAAAGTGCATTAGTGTCTAAACTTGTTTAAAGGAGTTTGTCGTTGCGCAAAAGTAGCAAGATGAGTCCATGGCTCGAAAGAGTGTTTTAGATGTAGTCCTAATGCATTTTAATGTTGAATAATATGGAGTCCTAGTCTTATAATCGAAGAGAGGCTTTAATATTGATTATTAGAGTCAATACGAATTTATTTATAGCCAAAAATTAATCATCTATCGGTCAATGATAAGGACTGAAAGCACAAGGTGTTTTCGACGATTGTGTTGAGTTTTAGATATGTATCCGGACGTAAGATTGATTACGAAGGTTGACCAAGCCCTCGATATGGCAAATATAAAAGGTTATAAGTGTCTAAATTTGTTTAAAGGAGTTTGTCATTGTGCAAAGGTACAAAGTTGAGTCCATGGGACAAAAGAGGATTTTAGATGTAGTACTTGTGCATTTTTATGTTGAATAAGATGGAGTCCTAGTCATATAATCAAAGAGTTGCTTTAATATTGATTATTAGAGTCAATACGAATATATTTATTGCCAAAAATGAGTCATATATCAGTCAATGAGAAGGTCTGAAAGCACAGGGTGTTTCCTACATTGTGTTGAGTAATAGGCATGTATCCGGACATACGATTCATTATGAAGGTTCTCCAAGCCCTCGATATAGCAAAGATAAAAGTGCATTATTATCTAAACTTGTTTAAAGGAGTTTGTCGTTGCGCAAAGGTACAAAGATGAGTCCATGGCTCAAAAGAGAGTTCTAGATGCAGTCATAGTGAATTTTAATGTTGAATAACATGGAGTCCTAGCCTTATAATCGAAGAATGGCTTTACTATTGATTATTATATTCAATATGAATATAGTAAATAGCCAGAAATGAGTCATCTATCATTCAATGATAAAGACTGAAAACACAAGGTGTTTCCTAAGATTGTGTTGAGTATTAGACATGTATCCGGATGTACGATTGATTATGAAGGTTCTCCAAGCCCTCGATATGGCAATGATAAAAGTGCATTAGCGTCTAAACTTCTTAAAAAGAGTTTGTCGTTGCGCAAATGTACAAAGCTGAGTTCATGGCACAAAACCGTGTTCTAGATGTAGTCCTAGTGCATTTTTATATTGAATAAGATGGAGTCCTAGTCATATAATCGAACAGTGGCATTAATATTGATTACTAGAGTCAATACGAATATATTATAGCAAAAAAATGAGTCATCTATCAGTCAATGATAAGGACTGAAAGCACAAGGTGTTTCCTAAGATTTTGTTGAGTATTAGGCATGTATCCGGACGTACGATTGATTATGAAGGTTCTCCAAGCCCTCAATATGGCAAAGATAAGACTGCATTAGTGTCTAATCTGGTTAAAGCGAGTTTTTCGTTCCGCAAAGGCACAAAGCTGAGTCCATGGCTCAAAAGAGTGTTCTAGATGTAGTCCTAGTGCATTTTTATGTTGAATAAGATGGAGTCCTAGTTATATAATCGAAGAGTGGCTTTAATATTTATTATTAGAGTCAACATGAATACATTTATTGCCAAAAATGAGTTATCTAATGTCAATTATAGCGACTTAAAGCACAAGGTGTTTCCTACTATTGTGTTGAGTATTAGACATGTATCCGGATGTACGATTGATTATGATGATTCTCCAAGCCCTCCATATGGCAAAAAAAAGTGCAGAAGTGTATAAAATTGCAAAGGTACAAAACTGAGTCCATGGCTCGAAAGAGTGTTCTAGATGTAGTCCTAGTGCATTTTTATGTTGAATAAGATGGAGTCCTAGTCGTATAATCGAAGAGTGGATTTAATATTGATTATTAGAGTAAACTAATATACTTATAGCGAATAATGAGTCATCTATCAGTCAATGATAAGGACTGAAAGCACAAGGTGTTTCCTACGATTGTGTTTAGTATTAGGCATGTATCCGGACTTATGATTGATTATGAAGGTTCTCCAAACCCTCGATATGGCAAAGATAAAAGTGCATTAGTGTCTAAACTTGTTTAAAGGAGTTTGTCGTTGCGCAAAGGTAGCAAGATGAGTCCATGGCTCAAAAGAGTGTTTTAGATGTAGTCCTAGTGCATTTTAATGTTGAATAACATGGAGTCCTAGTCTTATAATCGAAGAGAGGCTTTAATATTGATTATTAGAGTCAATACGAATTTATTTATAGCCAAAAATGAATCATCTATCGGTCAATGATAAGGACTAAAAGCACAAGGTGTTTTCGACGATTGTGTTGAGTATTAGACATGTATCCGGACGTAAGATTGATTACGAAGGTTGACCGAGCCCTCGATATGACAAATATAAAAGGTTATAAGTGTCTAAATTTGTTTAAAGGAGTTTGTCATTATGAAAAGGTACAAAGCTGAGTCCATGGGTCAAAAGAGGGTTTTAGATGTAGTACTTGTGCATTTTTATGTTGAATTAGATGGAGTCCTAGTCATATAATCGAAGAGTTGCTTTAATATTGATTATTAGAGTCAATACGAATATATTTATTGCCAAAAATGAATCATATATCAGTCAATGATAAGGACTGAAAGCACAGGTGTTTCCTACATTGTGTTGAGTAATTGGCATGTATCCGGACGTACGATTGATTATGAAGGTTCTCCAAGCGCTCGATATAACAAAGATAAAAGTGCATTATTATCTAAACTTGTTTAAAGGAGTTTGTCGTTGCGCAAAGGTACAAAGATGAGTCCATGGATATAAAGAGAGTTCTAGATATAGTCATAGTGAATTGTAATGTTGAATAACATGGAGTCCTAGTCTTATAATGGAAGAATGGCTTTACTATTGATTATTATTGTCAATATGAATATATTAATATCCAGAAATGAGTCATCTATCAGTCAATGATAAAGACTGAAAACACAAGGTGTTTCCTAAGATTGTGTTGAGTATTAGACATGTATCCGGACGTACGATTGATTATGAAGTTTCTCCAAGCCCTCGATATGGCAATGATAAAAGTGCATTAGTGTCTAAACTTGTTAAAAAGAGTTTGTCATTGCGCAAATGTACAAAGCTGATATCATGGCACAAAACAGTGTTCTAGATGTAGTCCGAGTGCATTTTTATATTGAATAAGATGGAGTCCTAGTCATATAATCGAACAGTGGCATTAATATTGATTACTAGAGTCAATACGAATATATTATAGCCAAAAATGAGTCATCTATCAGTCAATGATAAGGACTGAAAACACAAGGTCTTTCCTAAGATTTTGTTGAGTATTAGGCATGTATCCGGACGTACGATGGATTATGAATGTTCTCCAAGCCCTCGATATGGCAAAGATAAAAGTGTATTAGTGTCTAAACTTGTTTAAAGGAGTTTGTCATTGCGCAAAGGTACAAAGATGAGTCCATGGCTCAAAAGAGAGTTCTAGATGTAGTCATAGTGAATTTTAAAGTTGAATAACATGGAGTCCTAGTCTTATAATCGAAGAGTGGGTTTAATATTGATTATTATTGTCATTATGAATATATTAATAGCCAGAAATGAGTCATCTATCAGTGAATGATAAGGACTGAAAACACAAGTTGTTTCCTAAGATTGTGTTGAGTATTAGACATGTATCCGGACGTATGATTGATTGTGAAGGTTCTCCAAGCCCTCGATATGGTAATGATAAAAGTGCATTAGTGTCTAAACTTGTTAAAAAGGGTTTGTCGTTGCGCAAAGGTACAAAGCTTAGTCCATGGCACAAACCAGTGTTCTAGATGTAGTCCTAGTGCATTTTTATGTTCAATAAGATGGAGTCCTACTCATATAATCGAAGAATGGCTTTAATCTTGATTATTAGAGTAAATACGAATATACTTATAGCGAATAATGAGTCATCTATCAGTCAATGACAATGACTGAAAGAACAAGGTGTTTCCTATGATTGTGTTGAGTATTAGGAATGTATCCGGACGCACGATTGATTATGAAGGTTCTCCAACCCCTCGATATGGCAAAGATAAAAGTTTATTGGTGTCTAAACTTGTGTGAAGAAGTTTGTCATTGCGCAAAGGTATAAAGCTGAGTCCATGGCTCGAAAGAGTCTCTAGATGTAGTCATAGTGCATTTTTATGTTAAATAAGATGGAGTCCTAGTCATCTAATCGAAGAGTGGCTTTAATATTGATTATTAGAGTCACTACGAATATATTTATAGCAAAAAACGAGTCATCTATCAGTCAATGATAAGGACTGAAAGCACAAGGTGTTTCCTACGATTGTGTTGAGTATTAGGCATGTATCCGAACGTACGAATGATTATGAAGGTTCTCCAAGCCCTCGATATGACAAAGATAAAACGGAATAAGTGTCTAAATTTTTTTAAAGGAGTTTGTCGTTTTGCAAAGGTGCAAAGTTGAGTCCATGGCTCAAAAGAGTGTTTTAGATGTAGTACTAGTACATTTTTATGTTGAATAAGATGGAGTCCTAGTCATATAATCGAAGAGTGGCTTTAATATTGATTATTAGAGTCAATACGAATACATTTATAGCCAAAAATGAGTCATCTATTAGTCAATGATAAGGACTGGAAGCACAAGGTGTTTCCTAATATTGTGTCGAGTATAAGGCATGTTTACGGACGTACGATTTATTATGAAGGTTCTCCAAGCCCTCGATATGGTAAAAATAAAATTGCATTAGTGTCTAAACTTGTTAAAAGGAGTTTGTCGTGCGTAAAGGTACAAAGCTGAGTCCATGGCTCAAAAGAGTGTTCTAGATGAGTCATCTTGCGGCGATGGCAAAGAAAAAATCTCTCCAACCTCTCTCACGCAGTACACACACTCCCCTCTCTCACAAACCACGCTCATCCCCTTTGCCTCCCCCCTTGACCGCACCTTTGGGGAACACCGTGGGCGATGATGACGATGCGGATCTGAACGGCGGGGAAGAGGGCGTCGTTGTTGAGCCATCCTCTACCTCGGGGGAGGATCTTGAAAGCTTTCGAAGAGATTTTAACATGTCCGAGTTCTCCTCTCTTGCAGCCCGCATCATTGACAAAGGCGACTCCCATTGTCTTGCGGTTTTGAAGGATGCCATGGATTCATGGCACTCCATGTATGGCGCCCATCCAATGGAGTTGGCAAGTATTGAAGTGGCGCAACCTGCCCTTAGGCCTGCATCCGAGCATGAACTCACCCCTTTTCGTCCACCTCTTGAACCCCCATGTGCTCGGCGTAATATCTCTCGACCGCCGCCGGCTGAATCTCCCGCGACCCTTGGCATTCCTTTGGCTTCTCCAAGGGTTCCCATGGTGCAAAAGGCTGCTGTTGCTGAAGGTGTCTCTTCACCTTCAATTGGACCTTTCCCATCCCCTCCTACATCCATCCATCCCATCCTCTGCTTCCTCTCAAAAATCCGCCACCTTGGTGCCGACGACTTCCCCTTCTCTTGCTCCAGCCGGAAAGGACTTCTCATACGCTGACCTGCTTCAAGGCTTCACTCTCCTTAAATCGAATACTTCTTGTGCTTCATCTCTGGCGACGACTCGTGATTTTCCGGAGCATGGACATCCATTGGCTGATTGCACTCCCCCGAGCCATTCGGAACATCTTCTTGGTTCAGCCCATAGTCCGCCCGCATCCTCCTCTCTTACTTGTGCTGAAGGTAACAACGCTCCCCCTCCATCTTATGTGCTCGATCCGCCTATCAACATAGCTGAAAAAATCGCCCCAGTTTCTTCGGTTATTCCTAAACAATTAATCAATGTTAGCTCACCGATTCCCCCGGTTAATGTGGCTGGTTCCTCTGCTCCATCTTCTAAGCTTAATTTTCCGAGTGCTCTGGATTTGTCTTTGGGTTTGAATCCTCACTATGATGCCTTTGCTGCCACTTGCGAGCAGTCGAAGAAGAAATCCTTACGGTTTGTTCCCCCGGAATTCCAAAATGGGGAAGTTATTGTTAGACCCTCTCTCGACATGATCAAAACTGGTTCTAAGCGGTGGGAAACTACGGCGGTTGGTTATCTCCTTGGTCGCAAACCACCTTTCTTCCCCTTTCGGGACTTCATCCATGCGACTTGGCCCGATATCAAAGAACTGACAGCCACTGCCAACGGGTTCTTCTTCTTCACTTTTGAAAATGAATCGGCTATGGAAGAGATTATTGAAAGCGGTCCTTGGCTCTTCCATGGACAACCCATCGTCCTCCACAGATGGGAACCCGGACTTGCTTTGCGTAAACAAAACCACACTCAAGTCCCCATTTGGATCAGCCTTTGGCACCTTCCTGTCGAACTGTGGACGGACGAGGGTTTGAGCGCCATTGCTAGCGGTATTGGCAAGCCATTATACAACGATGCTATCACTAAAGCATGCACGAGACTGGACTTTGCTCATGTATGCGTTATGTTTAACTACTCCTCCACTCTCCCCAAGGCTTGCCCTTCCTTGCCGAAGCCGTCAAAACAGCCGGTCGCCATCTACATTCCAAAATTAGCCCCTCCTCGGGCCTCATCCTCCGAGCACACTCCGGCGGCCCCTGCTCTGAAGCAGGCGCATCAGAACCTCCTGATTACTTCCTCTGTCCCCCATCTTCCCATTCACCGGGCCTCACCTTCGGGGATTGCTCCGGCCCTCTTGTGTTCCTGATAACGATGATCATCCTCCCACTTTGGATAATATCGACAGCATCCCCACCCACAATCCCTTTGCTGCTCTCAGTGAAGTGTCCCTTGAAGCTGATTTGACATTCACGGTGTCGTGATCGATCGGTTGGTTTAAAAGACATGAGTCGTGTGTGATTGCCTTCTTGTCTTTGGGGCTGGCTTGTTGGCTTAATTGTTTTTAGCCTGTTGCTGCTTTTGCTGTCATTTGTCTTGTTTGCTTTTTTGAACTCTTAGCTTGGGCTGGCTTGTCGTCGTTTTTGCTGTTGTTGTTGTTTTTGCCCAGGGTTGGTCGATTGTTGTTACCTTCCTGGACCGTCGCTCTTTTGAGGACTGGGCGCACAGCCTATGTCACTGATGTAACCTTCCCTTTATTTATGCAATTTACCTTTACCTAAAAAAAAAGAGTGTTCTAGATGTGTTCCTAGTGCATATTTATGTTGAATAAGATGGAGTCCTAGTCATATAATCGAAGAGTGGCTTTAATATTGATTATTAGAGTCAATACGAATATATTTATTGCCAAAAATGAGTCATCTATCAGTCAATGATAAGAACTAAAAGCACAAGTTGTTTTCTACTATTGTGTTGAGTATTAGGCATGCATCCGGATGTATGATTAATTATGAAGGTTCTCCAAGCCCTCTATATAGCAAAGACAAAAGTGTATTAGTGTCTAGACTTGTTTTAAGGAGTTTGTCGTTGCGTAAAGGTACAAAGCTGAGTCCATAGCTTGAAAGAGTGTTCTAGATGTAGTCATAGTGCATTTTTATGTTGAAGTGGAGTCCTAGTCCTATAATCCAAGAGTGGCTTTAATAATGATTATTACAGTCAATACGTATATATATAGCCAAAAATGAGTCATCTATCAGTCAATGATAAGGACTGAAAGCACAAGGTGTTTTCTACGTTGTGTCGAGTATTAGGCATGTATCCGGACGTACGATTGATTATGAATGTTCTCCAAGCCCTCGATATGGCAAAGATAAAAGTGTATTAGTGTCTAAACTTGTTTAAAGGAGTTTGTCATTGCGCAAAGGTAGAAAGATGAGTCCATGGCTCAGAACAGAGTTCTAGATGTAGTCATAGTGAATTTTAATATTGAATAACATGGAGTCCTAGTCTTATAATCGAAGAGTGGCTTTAATATTGATTATTATTGTCAATATGAATATATTAATAGCCAGAAATGAGTCATCTATCAGTAATTGATAAGAACTGAAAACACAAGGTGTTTCCTTCGATTGTGTTGAGTATTAGGCATGTATCCGAATGTACGATTGGTTACGAAGGTTTACCAAGCCCTCGATATGGCAAATATAAAAGGGAATAAGTATCTAAAATTTTTGTGAATGAGTTTGTCGTTGTGCAAAGGTACAAAGCAGAGTCCATGGCTCAAAAGAGTGTTCAAGATGTAGGTGCTAGTGCATTTTTATGTTGAATAAGATGGAGTCCTAGTCATCTAATCGAAGAGTGGCTTTAATATTGATTATGAGAGTCGCTACGAATATATTTATAGCCAAAAATGAGTCATCTATAAGTCAATGATAAGGACTGAAAACACAAGGTGTTTCCTACGTTGTGTTGAGTACTAGGCATGTATCTAGACGTACGATTGATTATGAAGGTTCTCCAAGCCAAAGATATGGCAAAGACAAAAGTGTATTAGTGTCTAAACTGGTTTTAAAGGAGTTTGTCGTTGCGCAAAGTTACAAAGCCGAGTCCATGGCTTGAAAGAGTGCTCTAGATGTAGTCATAGTGCATTTTTATGCTGAATAAGTTGGAGTCCTAGTCGTATAATCCAAGAGTGGCTTTAATAATGATTATTAGAGTCAATACGTATATATATATATAGCCAAAAATGTGTAATCTATCAGTCAATGATAAGGACTGAAAACACAAGGTGTTTCCTAAGATTGTGTTGAGTATTAGACATGTATCTGGATGTTAAGGCTCTCCAAGCCCTCAATATGGCAATGATAAAAGTGCATTAGTGTCTAAACTTGTTAAAAAGAGTTTGTCGTTGCGCAAAGGTACAAAGTTGAGTTCATGGCACAAAACAGTGTTCTAGATGTAGTCCTAGTGCATTTTTATGTTGAATAAGATGGAGTCCTAGTCATATAAGCGAAGAGTGGCTTTAATATTGATTACTAGAGTTAATACAAATATATTATAGCAAAAAATGAGTCATCTATCAGTCAATGATAAGGATTGAAAAACAAGGTGTTTTCTAAGATTGTGTTGAGTATTAGGCATGTATCCGGACGTACGATTGAATATGAAGATTCTCCAAGCCCTCGATATGGCAATGATAAGACTGCATTAGTGTCTAAACTTGTTAAACAGAGTTTGTCGTTCCGCAAAGGTACAAAGCTGAGTCCATGGCTCAAAAGAATGTTCTAGATGTAGTCCTAGTGCATTCTTACGTTGAATAAGATGGGGTCCTAGTCATATAATCGAAGAGTGGCTTTAATATTTATTATTAGAGTCAATATGAATATATTTATTGCCAAAAATGACATATCTAATGTCAATTATAACGACTGAAAGCACAAGGTGTTTTCTACTATTGTGTTGAGTATTAGACATGTATCCGGATGTACGATTGATTATGATGGTTCTCCAAGCCCTCGATATGGCAAAAATAAAAGTGCATTAGTGTATAAACTTGTTTAAAGGAGTTTGTCATTGCGCAAAGCTACAAAGCTGAGTCCATGGCACGAAAGAATGTTCTAGATGTAGTCCTACTGCATTTTAATGTTGAATAAGATGGAGTCATAGTCGTATAATCGAAGAGTGGCTTAATATTGATTATTATAGTAAATACGAATATATTTATAGCGAATAATGAGTCATCTATCAGTCAATGATAAGGACTGAAAGCAAAATGTGTTTCCTACGATAGTGTTGAGTATTAGGCATGTATCCGGACGTATGATTGATTGTGAAGGTTCTCCAAGACCTCGATATGGCAAAGATAAAAGTGCATTAGTATCTAAACTTGTTTAAAGGAGTTTGTCGTTGCGCAAAGGTAGCAAGATGAGTCCATGGCTCAAAAGAGTGTTTTAGACGTACTCCTAGTGCATTTTAATGTTGAATAACATGGAGTCCTAGTCTTATAATCGAAGAGTGGCTTTAATATTGATTATTAGAGTCAATACGGCTATATTTATAGCCAAAAATGAATCATCTATCGGTCAATGATAAGGACTGAAAACACAAGGTGTTGCCTACGATTGTGTTGAGTATTAGGCATGTATCCGGACGTACGATTAATTACGAAGGTTGACCAAGCCCTCGATATGGCAATTATAAAAGGGAAAAAGTGTCTAAATTTGTGTAAAGGAGGTTGTCGTTGTGCAAAGGTACAAAGCTGACTCTATGGCTCAAAACAGTGTTTTAGCTATAGTACTTGTGCATTTTTATGTTGAATAAGATGGAGTCCTAGTTATATAATTGAAGAGTAGCTTTAATATTGATTATTAGAGTCAATACGAATATATTTATAGCAAAAAATGAGTCATCTATTAGTCAATGTTAATGACTGAAAGCACAAGGTGTTTCCTATGTTGTGTTGAGTATTAGGCATGTATCCGGACGTACGATTGATTATGAAGGTTCTCCAAGCCCTCTATATGGCAAAGACAAAAGTGTATTAGTGTCTAAACTTGTTTAAAGGAGTTTGTTGTTGGGCAAAGGTACAAAGCTGAGTCCATGGCTTGAAAGAGTGTTCTAAATGTAGTCATTGTGCATTTTTATGTTGAATAAGTTGGAGTCCTAGTCATATAATCCACGAGTGGGGTTTTATAATGATTATTAAATTCAATACGTATATATATATATATATAGCCAAAAATGAGTCATCTATCAGTCAATGATAAGGGCTGAAAGCACAAGGTGTTTCCTACGATTGTGTCGAATATTAGGCATGTATACGGACATACGATTGATTATGAATGTTCTCCAGGCCCTCGATATGGCAGAGATTAAAGTGCATTAGTGTCTAAACTTGTTTAAAGGAGTTTGTCGTTGAGCAAAGGTACAAAGATGAGTCCATGGCTCGAAAGAGTGTTCTAGATTTAGTTCTAGTGCATTTTAATGTTGAATAAGATTGAGTCTTAGTCGTATAATCGAAGAGTGGCTTTAATATTTATTATTAGAGCAAATACGAATATATTTATAGCAAAAAAATGAGTCATCTATCAGTCAATAATAAGGACTGAAAGCACAAGGTGTTTCCTACTATTGTGTTGAGTATTAGTCATGTATCCGGATTTAAGATTGATTATGAATGTTCTCCAAGCCCTCGATATGGCAAAGATAAAAGTGCATTAGTGTCTAAACTTGTTTAAAGGAGTTTTTGATTGCACAAAGGTACAAAGCTGAGTCCATGGCTGGAAAGAGTGTTCTAGATGTAGTACTTGTGCATTTTTATGTTGAATAAGATGGAGTCCTAGTCGTATAATCCCAAGAGTGGCTTTAATAATGATTATTTGAGTCAATACGTATATATATATATAGCCAAAAATGAGTCATATATCAGTCAATGATAAGGACTGAAAGCACAAGGTGTTTCCTGGTTGAATAGGTGACCAGAAAGCCAATAGGTTTGGCAATTTGTAACCTATCCGACAACTTGATGTGAATGTAATATTATTATGTGATGAATAAGATGAGTGTTCATCACCAATGGTACCTTCTTTGTTGCGCTCATCTTACATTTGTTAAACCGGTATTTAACTTATATCGCAACAAAGCCCACAGACCATGGATAACAACTCATGCAGTTGGGCCACGCATTGGATGGTGGTCATGAAACCAACTGATTAAGAGTTGGGTCTGAAACGTTCCAAGTCGAGGACCTCGAGACAGGCATCGAGAGTCCTATTGAGACTTGCGTCAAGAGTCGTGTTCATTGGATGAGTGCCGTGTTTCATCGGCGACAGGCGTGGGACGCCTACACGATCTTGATGGGTTGGTCGACTGGGGTCGAGCCGACTGGACTGACTCGCGGGGATCATCATATGGAAGCCTTGGAGGCTTGGTCGGTATGATTGGATTCCCCGGTTCCGATAGTACGGGAGTAATCCTCAGACTTGAGGAATCATGGCAGTCACGTGCACAGGACGGCTGTATCTTGGATCTGGCGAGAGGTGATCATTCTGTAAGATGATCATTATAAACCTTGTCCAGTGCAGTCAGAATGTGTAGCGAGGACGGTGGATTCCAAGAAGAGAGTCCGTCCCCTGTCAGTATATGACAGAGGTATCTCCTATGCACTCGGAGACACGTACATGCTGTTTGAAGCTGTGGCCACAGTGGTTGGTCGAACAGGGAATGGTTTCTTGTGTCGACGCAATGAAGCATACGTGGTCTCGAATATTAAGCATAGATGCCTAGTCAAGGATGGGAACCGACGCCTAATTCCATACCCTAGACTAAGGCCGGGAGACGGTAGACGGAAGGATCGTACCCGTACGGAATCGGCGCTTAAATGTTCACGCCAATTCACCTAGTCTCTAGTGCCATGGACCGTTGCTAGACGGCCACCCATGGTAACGGGCCCTTGTGGGACACGGGCCCAAGTCTAGCTGAGGGTGAACCTAAAGGGTCACACACAAATCACCGAGGAGGTTGAGAGATCGACTTGGAGTCAATCTCGAAGGATAAAATAAGTAATTGGATTACTTAAGGGAAAGTCCATTGGATGGATGGGCCGATATTGTATCGGGCTTTCATTTAATCGGTAAATTGGATTTTCGATTAAATATGGAAAGTTGAGATGTTGAGACGTTGGATCTTTTAATTGGATTAAAAGATCAACGGGAATAATTTAAGTGGACATTAAATTGGATTTAATATTGGGTTCGTCGTAATTGGATTACGATAAAATCCGGTCCGTTAAATTATACCCGAGAGGAGAAATAATTCCTAATTTGGAATAGGAAGAAGTTGGACTTCTTCCCTTAATTAAACATAGCCGACATGCTCCCTTGGAGAAAGCAAAATCAGCCATGTTGCATGCTAGGTGGTATGTTGACTTGTCTCTTTTGCAAAGAGACAAATCAACTCCAATCAAGCTCTTCCCTTTTGGTATGATTTGATCATACCATAAATTTTGGTAGGCTTGATTGAAGAATTGATGGTGATTGATTGGAATGAATCTAGACATCCTTGGATGAACCTAGACACATTCCAATAATCACATTAATTATGTATATATATTAGAATATACAACACCTAGCATAAGTGATTCATTATTCATCTTTTTCTAGGAAAAAGAGAAGACAAAAATCCTCTCCTCTCTTACACTTGTGTTCTTCACTTGATTTTGAATCAAGAAGAAGAACAAAGTAAGTTTAAGAGAACACTAATTCATAGTGTTCTTCTCTTAAACCGATTCCTTCCTAAACCCGTTCTTTTCTAGCAAGAAGAACGTGTGTTTCTTCCGGTGTGGTGTGGATCACCTTTGGAGAATCCATACGTTTGGATTTCGTGAGCATTCCGGAGAAGGAACAACGCTAGTAGCCGGGAGCATACGCTAAACAATCAAAGGTAACGGTTTATTACGCTTTGATTGATTTCATTTGTATATCTATGCTCTATGTGTTTAAATACATGTTTTAATATTTACACATCCTACATCGAACGCCCGGTTGAGCACCCAAGGGTACACCCCTTGGGATTCGCGTATTTTGAATTTGATTTAAATTTACGCACTTTCCCGCTTTTCTCGCTTCCGCTCGCGCTCCCGGGCGGATCCGCTTGTCCTTCATTTCCTACGATTGTGTTGAGTATTGGCATGTACCCGGACGTACGATTGATTACGAAGGTTCTCCAAGCCCTCGATATGGCAATGATAAAAGTGCATCAGTGTCTAAACTTGTTTAAAGGAGTTTATGATGAGAACACCGAGGGCTTCCAACGAGCTAAAGAAATTCAAGATCAATTGCACCAAGACTTAACCATTGGAAGTGGGCCAATGACAAGAGGAAGCTTGAAGAGAATGCAAGAAGCAATTCAAGCCCAATCCAACTTAATATTTGCTAATAGGATCAAGTCACAATTGGAGGCCCAATATGAGTGCTTATTTTCAATAATTCAAGCCCAAGGAAGCCCATAATAAGAGCCCAAATTCGTCCAAGTGCAGCCAAGTGGTCAAAAAAGACTTCTTAATCACATTCAAAGTGCATTTATCACATACAATGCACCAATTTTCGGATTCACATGGAAGACCATAACTTTTACTCGTTTTTGACCAAGAATGCATAGTTTTTAGTCTTATTTTGACTAAATATTGAATATACATCCACCAATGAGTTACTTGGGGATATGTTTGGTCAATTTGGAACTGTTTTAGGCCTATAAAAGGCATGTATCAGCATGTTTCCTACGATTCTGTTGAGTATTAGGCATGTATCCGGACGTACGATTAATTACGAAGGTTGACCAACCCCTCGATATGGAAAATATAAAAGGGAAACAGTGTCTAAATTTGTTTAAAGGAGTTTGTCGTTGTGCAAAGGTACAAAGCTGAGTCCATGGCTCGAAAGAGTGTTCTAGATGTAGTCATAGTGCATTTTTATGTTGAATAAGATAGAGTCCTAGTCGTATAATCCAAGAGTGGCTTTAATAATGATTATTAGAGTCAATACGTATATATATATAGCCAAAATGAGTCATCTATCAGTCAATGATAAGGACTGAAAGCACAAAGTGTTTCCTACGATTGTATTGAGTATTAGGCATGTATCCAGACGTATGATTGATTACGAAGGTTGACCAAGCCCTCGATATGGAAAATATAAAAAGGAATAAGTGTCTAAATTTGTTTAAAGGAGTTTGTCTTTGTGCAAAGGTACAAAGCTGAGTCCATGGCTCAAAAGAGTGTTTTAGATGTAGTACTTGTGCATTTTTATGTTGAATAAGATGGAGTCCTAGTCATATAATCGAAGAGTGGCTTTAATATTGATTACTAGAGTCAATACGAATATATTTATAGCCAAAAATGAGTCATCTATCTGTCAATGATAAGGACTGAAAGCCCAAGGTGTTTTCTAAGATTGTGTTGAGTATTAGGCATGTATCCGGACGTGCGATTGATTATGAAGGTTCTCCAAGCCCTCTATATGGCAAAGAAAAAAGTGTATTAGTGTCTAAACTTGTTTAAAGGAGTTTGTCGTTGCGCAAAGGTACAAAGCTGAGTCCATAGCTTGAAAGAGTATTCTAGATGTAGTCATAGTGGATTTTTATGTTGAATAAGTTGGAGTCCTAGTCATATAATCCCAGAGTGGCTTTAATATTCATTATTAGAGTCAATACGAATATATTTATAGCAAAAAATGAGTCATCTATCAGTCAATGTTAAGGACTGAAAGCACAAGGAGTGTCCTAAAATTGTGTTGAGTATTAGGCATGTATACGGAAGTACGATTGATTATGAAGGTTCTCCAAGCCCTCGATATGGCAAAGATACAAGTGCATTAGTGTCTAAACTTGTTTAAAGGAGTTTGTCGTTGCGCAAAGGTAACAAGATGAGTCCATGGCTCAAAAGAGTACTCAAGATGTAGTCCTAGTGCATTTTAATGTTGAATAACATGGAGTCCTAGTCTTATAATCGAAGAGTGGCTTTAATATTGATTATTATAGTCAATACGAATATATTTATAGCAAAAAATGAGTCATCTATCAGTCAATGATAAGGACTGAAAGCACAAGGTGTTTCCAACAATTGTGTTGAGTATTAGACATGAATCCGGACGTACGATTGATTATGAAAGTTGACCAAGCCCTCGATATGGAAAATATAAATGGGAATAAGTGTCTAAATTTGTTTAAAGTGGTTTTTCGTTGTGCAAAGGTACAAAGCCGAGTCCATGGCTCAAAAGAGTGTTTTAGATGTAGTACTTGTGCATTTTTATGTGGAATAAGATGGAGTCCTAGTCATATAATCGAAGAGTGGCTTCAACATTGATTATTAGAGTCAATACGAATATATTTATAGCCAAAAATGAGTCGTCTATCAGTCAATGATAAGGACTGAAAGCCCAAGGTGTTTTCTAAGATTGTGTTGAGTATTAGGCATGTATCCGGACGGACGATTGATTATGAAGGTTCTCTAAGCCCTCGATATGGCAAAGATAAAAGTGCATTAGTGTATAAACTTGTTTAAAGGAGTTTGTCATGGCGCAAAGGTACAAAGCTGAGTCCATGGCTCGAAAGAGTGTTATAGATGTAATCCTAGTGCATTTTTATGTTGAATAAGATGGAGTCCTAGTCGTATAATCGAAGGGTGGCTTTAATATTGATTATTGGAGTAAATACAAATATATTTAGAGCAAAAAATGAGTCATCTATTAGTCAATGATAAGGACTTAAAGCACAAGGTGTTTCCTACGGTTGTGTTGAGTATTAGGCATGTATCCGGACGTAAGATTGATTACGAAGGTTGACCAAGCCCTTGATATGGCAAATATAAAAGGAAATAAGTGTCTAAATTTGTGTAAAGGAGTTTGTCGTTGTGCAAAGGTACAAAGCTGAGTCCATGGCTCAAACGAGTGTTTTAGATGTAGTACTAGTGCATTTGTATGTTGAATAAAATGGAGTCCTAGTCATATAATCAAAGAGGGGCTTTAATATTGATTATTAGAGTCAATACGAATATATTTATTGCCAAAAATGAGTTATTTAATGTCAATGATAAGGACTGAAGGCACAAGGTGTTTCCTACCATTGTGTTGAGTATTAGACATGTATACAAATGTACGATTGATGATGAAGGTTCTCCAAGCCCTCGATATGGCAAAGATAAAAGTGCATTAGTGTATAAGCTTGTTTAAAGGAGTTTGTCATTGTGCAAAAGTACAATGCTGAGCCCATGGATCGAAAGAATGTTCTAGATGTAGTCCTAGTGCATTTTTATGTTGAATAAAATGGAGTCCTAGTCGTATAATCGAAGAGTGGCTTTAATATTGATTATTAGAGTAAATACGATTATATTTATAGCGAATAATGAATCAACTATCCGTCCATGATAAGGACTGAAAGCAAAAGGTGTTTCCTACTATTATGTTGAGTATTAGTCATGTATCCGGACGTACGATTGATTATGAAGGTTCTCCAAGCCCTCAATATGGCAAAGATAAAAGTTTATTAGTGCTAAACTTGTTTATAGGAGTTTGTCGTTGCGCAAAGGTATAAACCTGATTCCATGGCTCGAAAGAGTGTTCTAGATATAGTCCGAGTGCATTTTTATGTTGAATAAGATGGAGTCCTAGTCATATAATCGAAGAGTGGCTTTAATATTGATCATTAGAGTCAACACGAATATATTTATAGCCAATAATGAGTCATCTATTAGTCAATGATAAGGACTGAATGCACAAGGTATTTCCTAAGATTGTGTTGAGTATTAGGCATGTATCCGGACGGATGATTTATTATGAACGTTCTCTAAGCCCTCGATATGGCAAATATAAAAGTGCATTAGTGTTTAAACTTGTTTAAAGGGGTTTGTCATGGCGCAAAGGTACAAAGCTGAGTCCATGGCTCGAAAGAGTGTTATAGATGTAGTCCTAGTGCATTTTTATGTTGAATAAGATGGAGTCCTAGTCGTATAACCAAAGAGTGGCTTTAATATTGATGATTAGAGTAAATACGAATATATATATATAGCGAATAATGAATCATCTATCCGTCAATGATAAGGATAGAAAGCACAAGGTGTTGCCTACTATTCTGTTGAGTATTAGTCATGTATTCGGACGTACGGTTCATTATGAAGGTTCTCCAAGACCTCGATATGGCAAAGATAAAATTGTATTAGTGTCTATACTTGTTTAAAGGAGTTTGTCGTTGCGCAAAAGTACAAAGCTGAGTCCATAGCTCGAAAGAGTGTTCTAGATATAGTCATAGTGCATTTTTATGTTGAAAAAGATGGAGTCCTAGTCGTATAATCCAAGAGTGGCTTTAATAATGATTATTAGAGTCAATACGTATATATATGTAGCCAAAAATGAGTCATCTATCAGTCATCTATTAGTCAATACGATTGTATTGAGTATTAGACATGTATACAGACGTACGATTGATTACGATGGTTGACCAAGCCCTCGATATGGCAAATATAAAAGGGAATAAGTGTCTAAATTTGTTTAAAGGAGTTTGTCGTTGTGCAAAGGTACAAAGCTGAGTCCATGACTCAAAAGAGTGTTTTAGATGTAGTACTTGTTCATTTTTATGTTGAATAAGATGGAGTCCTAGTCGTATAATCGAAGAGTTGCTTTAATATTGATTATTAGAGTAAATACGAATATATTTATAGCAAAAAATGAGTCATCTATCAGTCAATGATAAGGACTGAAAGCACAAGGTATTTCCTACGATTGCATTGAGTATTAGGCATGTATCCGAATGTACGATTGATTATGACTGTTCTCCAAGCCCTCGATATGACAAAGATAAAAGTGCATTAGTGTATAAACTTTTTTAAAGGAGTTTGTCATGGCGCAAAGGTACAAAGCAGAGTCCATGGCTCGAAAGAGTGTTATAGATGTAGTCCTAGTGCATTTTTATGTTGAATAAGATGGAGTCCTAGTCGTATAATCGAAGAGTGGCTTTAATATTAATTGTTAGAGTAAAATACGAATATATTTATAGCGAATAATTAATCATCTATCCGTCAATTATAAGGACTGAAAGTACAAGATGTTTGCTACTATTCTGTTGAGTATTAGTCATGTATCCGGACGTACGGTTGATTATGAAGGTTCTCCAAGCCCTCAATATGGCAAAGATAAAAGTGTATTAGTGTCTAAACTTGTTTGAAGGAGTTTGTCGTTGCGCATAGGTACAAAGCTGAGTACATGGCTCGAAAGAGTATTCTAGATGTAGTCATAGTGCAGTTTTATGTTGAATAAGATAGAGTCCTAGTCGTCTATCTGGACGTACGATTGATTACGAAGGTTTACCAAGCCCTCGATATGGCAAATAAAAGGGAATAAGTGTCTAAATTTGTTTAAAGGAGTTTCTCGTTGTGCAAATGTACAAAGCTGAGTCCATGGCTCAAAAGAGTGTTTTAGATGTAGTACTAGTGCATTTTTATGTTGAATACGATGGATCCTAGTTATATAATCGAAAAATGGCTTTAATATTGATTATTGGAGTCAATACGAATATATTTATAGCAAAACATGAGTCATCTATCAGTCAATGATAAGGACTGAGAGCAAAAGGTATTTCCTAAGATAGTGTTGAGTATTAGGCATATATCCGGACGTACGATTGATTACGAAGGTTCTCCATATGGCAAAGTTAAAAGTGCATTAGTGTCTAAACTTGTTAAAAATTCTCTCCTCCCTCTCTCACACATTACACACACTCCCCCCTCTCACATTTCACACTCATCACCCTCCCATCCTCCCGGCCCCTCCATTAACGCCGGCGAGGAGCTCTTGGATCTTCATGACGGCCGCGTTGGTGTGGCGGCCGACGGCATTCCGCCGCTTGGAGAGGCGGAAGAAGCCTCATTTCCGCAACTCCGGCGAAGCTTCAATATGGCCGAATTCCTTGCCCTCGCCTCTCGCGTAGTTGACGAAAATGACCCCATTGCCATGGCCGAACTTGAAAAGCTCAAAGCTTCATGGTCTGAAAAGATGAGCGCGGTTTTAGCTCACTCGCCGCCGGCATTGGTTGCTCCTCAGCCACTTAAACCCACGTCCGAGCATGTTCTTACGCCATTCCCCCCCACCGGATCTCGCCAAGCTCGCCGCAACATCACCGCCTTGCACCCTCAGCCCACGACGATTGACATTACGCCGCCACCTGCTAGGGTTCCGCCTTGCCACATTGACGTTTCAGCTTCCGCGGCTGCTGCAACAACGCGCGTCCCTTCAGATTCTAGGGTTCCCGCGCTTGCTGCTAGGGTTTCGTCATGCAACGCTTCATCTTCCACAACAGCTGCAACTTCGCGCGCCCCTTCGTATTCTAGGGTTTTCACGCCGCCACCAGCCGCCTTTTCGCCTCCACACTCGCCAGTCGCGTCTGCCATCTCTTCTCCGGCCTCTCATGGACTATTGACACCATCAATCATTGGCCCTAAGTCGCCAACGCCTTGTTTCTCATCTCAAGACAAATCTGATCGTGATTTTTCAGCTTCAGCGCCGGCCATGGCGGCTGCCGCTACTGCCATTGATGGAGGATCATATTTGGAAGCTCTCAACCGCGCACCACCTCCTCTTGCTGGCTGCAAATCAGACTTGGGGGTGGCCAATTTGCTGTCCAAACAGCCAGCCCCGCCGCCGTACATGGCTGCATTGTCATCGCCTCCCCCCTTTGCCGGAAAATCGGAATTTTTCATTGGAAACGTACCTATCCATTCGGCACCGCTGCAGCAGCAAAAAACGGACAAATTTGCAGCAGCTTTTGAGAATTCATCACGCAAAACCCTCCGTTTCATTGCCCCGGAAAATCAGAATGGAGAAGTTGTTGTTCGTCCCACCTTGACTATGGTTAAAGAGGGCGCTAGACGTTGGGTTTCCACTGCCGTTGGCTACTTTCTTGGACGTAAACCTCCATTTCAACTTCTTTGTGATTTTGTCCACTCGAATTGGCCCGCCGTGAAAGATGTTACAGCTACATCTAATGGTTTTTTCTTCATCTCTTTCGAGAATATTGCAGCTATGGAGGATGTCATTGAGGGTGGACCTTGGCTCTTCCAAGGTCAACCGATTGTTCTATAGCGTTGGGAGCCAGGCATGGCTTTGCATAAACACAACCATACTCACGTGCCTATCTGGATTCGTCTGCGCCACCTCCCCGTTGAATTCTGGACTGATGATGGATTGAGCACCATTGCTAGCGGTATTGGTCGACCGCTTTATTCTGACGCTATCACCAAGGCATGCACAAGACTAGATTTCGCTCGTGTGTGCGTCATGATTGACTATGGGTCCCCCCTTCCCCGTCACTTTATCGTCATGCTTCCCGCTGAAGATGGAAGTGTTTCCCCCTGCCGAGTTGAGGTTGACTATGAGTGGGTCCCGTCCAAGTGCCTTTCTTGCTGCTCTCTTGGTCATTCTGCCGCCTCATGCCCTACCTCCAAACGTCCGGCGAAACCCCCTGCTTCAGTTTATGTGCCCAAGGCAAAAAATCACTTCGGCTACTGCACCCCCGGAGGTCATTGGTCATCCTTCACCGGGGCCTTCCCTTGACACCCACCCCCCTAAGGAGGTTGCTTTCCCACAGGTCGATGGTCATCATGAGTTTGGCCCTCGGTCGCATTCCGCATCTAGGACCTGTGACACCCATCGAGATGATCCCGAAAGTGCTTCTGATCCTTCCTCAGACTTAGGATCACAGATTTTGGTCCACAATTCGTTCCAGGCTCTGGATGAGTCAGTCCTACGTGATGATCTTGACCTTGATGATCCTTCCATTCCTAGGGGCCCTAACAACTGCAGCCCCCTCCTAGTTCCTTATGATTCACGCCGGTGTTTGGAATGTTCGAGGTCTCAACCGCCGGGATCATCAAATTGCGGTCACCTCACTTGTCAGCGAATTCCACCTTCACTTCATTGGTCTTCTGGAAACTCGTGTCAGTCAGCCAAATTCCAACCGAATTAAGATGAGTTTGCTTCAAAATTGGGAATGGTTCTATGCCTTTGATACTCCTGGGAACCATATCTGGATTGCCTGGAATAATTCCGTTCTCAATGTTGATATTATTGATTCTGGCTCCCAATTTATTCACTGTCAGGTTTCTGAGCGCCCTTTGCACGAGACTTGCTTTATTACTGTTGTTTATGGTGCCAATGATACTATTTCTCGTCAGGATTTATGGGATTCTCTCCGTAATTTTGCGTCATCTCCTCTTAATTTGCCTTGGTTGGTTCTTGGTGACTTTAATGCTGTTATGCACATGAGCGAGGTTTGTGGTTTCTCTGGGGATATTCGGTTGGTGATGGAGGAATTCAAGGATTGCATTATTTCTTCTAGCCTTTTTCATCTACCTTCTCAGGGGGCACGATTCACATGGCACAACTGTAGCGATGGGGCCCGCAGCCTCTGGAAACATTTGGATAGGGCTCTTGTTAATGACGAATGGCTCTCTAAATGGCCGAATTCCTTTGTCCTCTGCACCCCCCCCTCCCCCCCCCACCTCCGACCACTCGGCATTAGTGCTTCAGGGGGGACCCTCTCAGCGGGAGGCGTCTATGTTCAGATTCGACAGTTCTTAAACCCACTCCCATGGCTTTCTTACCTCGGTGGAATCAGTTTGGCGCATCCCTATCTATGGCTCTGCAATGTATTCATTATCTCGGAAATTGAAGCTTCTTAAAACCAGTTTTCAGGCGTATGCGTAAGGAAAAAAGGCGATCTAGCTTCCAATGTCAAACTGGCCATGGAATTCTTAGCCATTGCTCAGGACCTCTTGGCCCTGTCACGTCACCACCCTCTCCTTATCCAGCTTGAGCGGGTTTGTAAGATTGTTGTGACCTGTGCAGCTAAACTTGAGCAGTCTATGCTTCAACAGCGGGCAAAAATGCAATGGTTAAAATCAGGGGATCAGTGCTCATGGATATTCTTCAGGAAAGTCGCTGCCAGACGCTCGGCTTTGAGAGTTTTTCAGATTGAGAACGACCAGGGGGTCCTCCTCACTTCCCCCCAAGACGTCCAGAATGAATTCGTGGCTTATTTTCAGAGGTTGCTTGGCGGTTCTCGTCGGCATGTGCAGGTTCATCTTGATCACCTTCGCCCTCGGCCCGACACTTGATTTCTGACGATGAGGCTCTCTCCATATCCCAACCTGTCTCTCCCTCCGAGATCAAATCTGCCTTATTCAGCATTGAGGAAGATAAATCCCCGGGCCCTGACGGGTACTCTTCGGCCTTCTTTAAAGCAGCTTGGCCTATCGTGGGCAGCGATTTTGTCATGGCGATCTTGGAATTCTTTCACTCAGGCAAGATCCTTAAGCAGCTCAACACCACTCTCATCACTCTCATCCCTAAAGTTCAGCTTCCCGCCTCTGTTGGTGATTTCCGACCTATTTCATGCTGCAATGTTATTTATAAGGTAATTACCAAAATTCTTGTGCAACGCATGAAACCTGTCATGGAATCGATTGTGAGTCCAGCCCAGAATGCATTTGTCCCGGGACGCAAAATCAGTGACAATATTCTACTAGCCCAAGAGCTCCTATCTGGGTACAATCAGAAACATCTCCCTCCCCGCTGTACCCTGAAGGTGGATCTTCAGAAAGCGTTCGATTCGGTGGAGTGGGATTTCCTTTTCGCCTCCCTGCGTCTATTTCGCTTCCCTGCCCGATTTATTGGTTGGATCGAGGAATGTGTATCCACTGCTAGCTTCTCCATCTGCCTTAACGGAGAGCCTCACGTTTTCTTTTCAGGATGTAGGGGTCTTCGACAAGGTGACCCACTTTCTCCCTACTTGTTTGTCCTGTGTATGGAAACTCTACACCTCCACATCCAGTGGTCTATCCACCAAAGCCTCAATTTCGGATATCACTGGCGGTGTCGAGAGCTGGAACTCTTCAGTCTCTGCTTCGCAGACGACCTCCTTCTTTTTTGTCGGGCGGACTTAGACTCGGTTCAGGTTTTCAAAATGTGCCTTGATTGGTTTTCACAGTTGTCCGGCTTCACGCCAACCCAGCGAAGAGCCAGCTTATCTTATCAAAATCGGCCGAACATCTTCGCCCCTTTCTTCACCAGGTTTTGGGTTCCCAGGAGGGCACTCTTCCACTCAAATATTTGGGCCTCCCCCTCCTTCATTCACGTCTTTCGATCCAGGACTGTCAACCTTTGCTCTTGAAGGTTGACCAGCGCATCGCAGGATGGGCCGGCATTCCCCTCTCTTTCGCTGGCCGAGTTCAACTCATCAAATCGGTTCTCAGTGCTCTTCACACTTATTGGAGCTCAGCCTTTATTCTCCCTAAAGGAGTTACTAAACTGATCGAAAAGAAACTCCGGAAATTTCTCTGGCAAGGAAACTCTGATAGAGGCTACGCTAAAGTTGCTTGGTCCCAGATCTGTTTACCAAAAGAAGAAGGCGGCCACGGCATTAGAGCTATCTCCCCAGTCAATAAAGCCCTCATGATCCAGCATCTCTGGGACGTTCTCCAGCAATCCCCTAACTCAATCTGGGTGAAGTGGATTTTGGAATACAGGCTTCGCAACAAGACCATTTGGACTATCTCTTTTTCCGGTGATTCATGGAGTTGGCGGGAGATGATCAGACTTCGCCATTTCCTACTCAATGACATTCGGCTTGAGGTTGGTTTGACGCACCCCTTTCGTGTTTGGCTTGATCCTTGGCACCCTATGGGCATTCTTATCCACAGATTCCCCAGGGGCCCCTCGATGACCAGGATTCCGATTGACTCCTACCTCGACTCAGTTTTAGACGGCGATAGGTGGAATTGGCCTCCCATCACGGACCTGGAAATGATTAACATCCCCAATTACCTTCCACCTATCCATCCCGGGCCTTCTCATATCCGCTGGAACTCCTCGTCCGAAACTCTCTCATCATCAGAAACCTTTTTGCCTCTTTCAACCGAAGGGGCCCAAAGTAGGCTGGTTCTCCCTTCTTTCGGGACCGCTGCGCATTCCCCGGAACACCTTCATTCTCTGGCTGGCTATCTTGGAATGCCGCTCCACCATGGACAAGCCTTGGTGCTTGACGAACAATCAGGAATGCATTTTATGTGACACGGGCGAACTGGAGACACATGACCATCTCTTCTTCGCATGTCCTTATGCACACCAATGTCTCACTATTATTCGGCAACAAACGAGGCTCCAGTGGCCTTTTTCTTCGTGGGAACAAGGTATTCTTTGGGCCTGCAGGAAATGGCGAGGCAGGCATCTCATCAATGCAGCTTATCGTGCAACGCTTGCCTCCCTTGTGTATCATCTCTGGAAGGAGCGAAATGGCAGAAGATTTCAGAACACCCAATTGGCAGCACCAGTTTTGGCACAGATCATTATTGAACAGATTCGAGATCGAATTCGCAGCGCGGAGATGAGCACTAGCCTTCAGTCAAGTTCTTTATTTAGACTTTGGCGTATCCCGTGGGAATTGTAACTCTCATGAGAGCATCATTGTAATGGGCCCTGGGCCTTTGTCTTGTTGTACCCCCACTTTATTTTTTTAATGCAATTTACCTTTACCTAGAAAAAAAAGGTACAAAGCTGAGTCCATGGCTCAAAAGAGTATTTTAGATGTAGTCCTAGTGCATTTTTATGTTGAATAAGATGGAGTCTTAGTAATATAATTGAAGAGTGGCTTTAATACTGATTATTAGAGTCAATACGAATTTATTTATTCCCAAAAATGAGTCATCTAATGTAAATGATAAGGACTGAAAGCACAAGGTGTTTCCTACTATTGTGTTGAGTATTAGGCATGTATCGGGATGTACGATTGATTATGAAGGTTCTCCAAGCCCTCGATATGGCAAAGATAAAAGTGCATTAGTGTATAAACTTGTTTAAAGGAACTGCCATTGCGCAAAGGTACAAAGCTGAGTCCCCGGCTCGAAAGAGTGTTCTAGATGTAGTCCTAGTGCATTTTTATATTGAATAAGATGGAGTCCTAGTCGTATAATTGAAGAGTGGCTTTAATATTGATTATTAGGGTAAATACAAATATATTTATAGCAAAGTATGAGTCATCTATCAGTCAATGATAAGGACTGAAAGCACAAGGTGTTTCTTACGATTGTATTGAGTATTAGGCATGTATCCGGACGTACGATTGATTATGTAGGTTCTCCAATCCCTCGATATTGCAAAGATAAAAATTCATTAGTGTCTAAACTTATTTAAAGGAATTTGTCATTATGCAAAGGTACAAAGCTGAGTCCATGGCTCGAAAGAGTGTTCTAGATGTAGTCATAGTGTATTTTTATGTTGAATAAGATGGAGTCCTAGTCGTATAATCCATGAGTGGCTTTAATATTGATTATTAGAGTCAATACGAATATATATATATATATATATATATATAGCCAAAAATGAGTCATCTATCAGTCAATGATAAGGACTGAAAGCACAAGGTGTTTCCTATGATTGTGTTGAGTATTCGGCATGTATCCGAACGTACGATTGATTACGAAGGTTGACCAAGCCCTCGATATGCAAATATAAAAGTGCATTAGTGTCTAAACTTGTTTAAAGGAGTTTGTCATTGCACAAAGGTACAAAGCTAAGTACATGGCTCGAAAAGAGTGTTCTAGATGTAGTCCTAGTTAATCGAAGAGTGGCCTTAATTGATTATTAGAGTCAATACGAATATATATAGTGGAAATGAGTCATCTATCAGTCAATGATAAGGACTGAAAACACAAGGTATTTCCTACGATTATGTTGAGTACTAGGCATGTATCCGGACGTACGATTGAATAAGAACGTTGACCGAGCCCTCGATATGGCAAATATAAAAGGGAATAAGTGTCTAAATTTGTTTAAAGTAGTTTGTCGTTGTGCAAAGGTACAAAGCTGAGTCCATGGATCGAAAGAGTGTTCTAGATGTAGTCCTACGGACTATTAGACAATGGCTAAGAAAAAGAGCAAAAATTCTCTCCAACCTCTCTCACACACTACACACACTGACCCCTCTCACAAAATCCACTCATTGACCGCGACCTTGGAGGGCACCAATGGTGATTACACTGGAGCGGATGCGGATGGTGGGCAACAAGGGGGTTGCCGCTGGTTTATCCTCACCGTTGGATGAGGATATTGAGAATTTTCGTAGAGATAACAACATTTCCGAGTTCTTCTCTCTTGTAGCCCGTGTTATTGACAACCGCAACACCCATGCTCTTGCGGCTTTGAAGGTGGTCAAGGATTCACGGAAATCTAAGTTTGGTTGCTCTTCCACCGGAAATGACTCGCAACGATTCGTTGTCCCTGGCCCTAAAACCCATGTCTGAGCATGAAGCTAACACCATTCCATCCTCCTCTTCAACCACGGGAGCTATTCGAGTGATCTCAAGGCTGCCACCAACAGATCCGCATGTGACTCTTGGGCTTCTACCGCCTCCAACTAGGGTTTTCACGCCTCATATGGCTGCTGCTAATGTTGGCGACCCTCCACCTTCCAAAGACCTCTCCACTTCCCCTTCATGTTTGGAAAATCCACAAATCGCAGCCCCATTGGCGCCCCCTTCGCCGGTGAACTCTTCTCCCTCCACGCCGGCTTGTTTGGCAACTCCAACCATCCTCAAGTGCTAGGCCTTCACCTTCTATTGCACATGGATCTTCTTATGTTGATGTGCTTAAAGGTTTTACTCATCAGCCTCTTATTATGGGCTTCCGTGGGCTTGAATTATTGAAATTAAGCACTCATGTTAGGCCTCCAATTGTGACTTGATCCCATTAGCAAATATTAAGTTGGATTGGGCTTGAATTGCTTCTTGAATTCTCTTCAACCTTCCTCTTGTCATTGGCCCACTTCCAATGGTTAAGTCTTGGTGCAATTGATCGTGAATTTCTTTAGCTCGTTGGAAGCCCTCGGTGTTCTCATCATAAACTCCTTTAAACAAGTTTAGACACTAATGCACTTTTTATCTTTGCCATATCGAGGGCTTGGAGAACCTTCATAATCAATCGTGCGTCCGGGTACATGCCAATACTCAATACAATCGTAGGAAACACCTTGTGCTTTCAGTCCTTATCATTGACTGATATATGACTCATTTTTGGCTATATATATATATGTATTGACTCAAATAATCATTATTAAAGCCACTCTTGGATTATACGACTAGGACTCCATCTTATTCAACATAAAAAATGCACTATGACTACATCTAGAACACTCTTTCCAGCCATGGACTCAGCTTTGTACCTTTGTGCAATCAAAAAGTCCTTTAAACAAGTTTAGACACTAATGCACTTTAATCTTTGCCATATCGAGGGCTTGGAGAACATTCATAATCAATCGTACATCCGGATACATGACTAATACTCAACACAATAGTAGGAAACACCTTGTGCTTTCAGTCCTTATCATTGACTGATAGATGACTCATTTTTTGCTATAAATATATTAGTATTTGCTCTAATAATAAATATTAAAGCCACTCTTCGATTATACGACTAAGACTCAATCTTATTCAACATTAAAATGCACTAGAACTAAATCTAGAACACTCTTTCGAGCCATGGACTCATCTTTGTACCTTTGCTCAACGACAAACTCCTTTAAACAAGTTTAGACACTAATGCACTTTAATCTTTGCCATATCGAGGGCTTGGAGAACATTCATAATCAATCATATGTCCGTATACATGCCTAATACTCGACACAATCGTAGAAAACACCTTGTGCTTTCAGCCCTTATCATTGACTGATAGATGACTCATTTTTGGCTATATATATATACGTATTGACTTTAATAATCATTATAAAACCCACTCTTGGATTATATGACTAGGACTCCAACTTATTCAACATAAAAATGCACAATGACTACATTTAGAACACTCTTTCAAGCCATGGACTCAGCTTTGTACCTTTGCGCAACGACAAACTCCTTTAAATAAGTTTAGACACTAATACACTTTTGTCTTTGCCATATAGAGGGCTTGAAGAACCTTCATAATCAATCGTACGTTCGGATACATGCCTAATGCTCAACACAACATAAGAAACACCTTGTGCTTTCAGTCCTTAACATTGACTAATAGATGACTCATTTTTTGCAATATCTTTGTGGCGTTCACCATACCAGGGTTCTTGGCTGCCCATATAGCCAACGGGTCAAGGTTCTTTCAAAGCTCCAGGTACGATCAAACTAGATCATCGATCTGGATTTTCGCTGCCTATTTATATACGTTTGGTTCTTGGATCTCTATATCCAATGGTCTTACGTCCTATCCTTATCATTTTGGTATCAGAGCAATCTGGTATTGATCTGATTTTGTTATCTTCTTACATATTTAGTTTTCAAAAAAAAGACAAGAGAAAGAAAAGCTTAAAAAAAACGAGCAGCAAAAAAAAAATCGTTAAAAAGAAGAGAAGGCCAAAAAAAAAACAACAAAAGTGAAAAAAGTGGCCATTTGAAAAAAAAAACGAATATATATATATATTGAAGTATTCATCTCTTGTTATTGTTAAATACCGTCAACAAAAATCAGCCATCATCTAGTTGTTCAGAATTTATCTTGATCGGGTTCTATTCTATTTGAGCCTACGAAGAGAATTTGCGTGGTAAAAGGCAAGAGAGTGTGAGTTTATTAGAGGGGAGGTAAAAAGCCTACGAGTGAAACACGAGTGTTGTGAGAAATTACTTTGAGTGATACACGAGTGAATTGTGAGGGTCCTACAATGGAAGGGACTTCTACCAATATGGGAAATGAGTTTACCGTTCAAGCTATGCAACAACAATTTGCAAGATATGGAGCAATTCTTGAAGGCATAACCGATCGTTTGGAAAAGTTGGAACAACCAACTCCTAAGAGATGTGGTAATCACCAAATCCATCAATTGGAGTCCGAAGAGGAGGAAGTGGAGCCTCCACATCGTGGCCATAGGGGAGGAAGAAGACGGCAAGGCAATGAGGTAGACCGTGATTTGGGAAGCATAAAACTAAACAATCCCACATTTCAAGGAAGAAGTGATCTGGAGGCATATTTAGAGTGGGAAAAAAAGACGGATCTTATCTTTGAGTGTCATAACTACTCCGAGGAGAAGAAGGTGAAACTTGCTGCAATTGAGTTCGCCGACTATGCTATAGTTTGGTGGGATCAATTGATCACAAATCGAAGGAGGTATGGAGAGAGACCTATCTCTACTTGGGCTGAAATGAAATCCATCATGCGTAAGAGATTCGTCCCTTCACATTATTTCCGTGATTTGTATCAAAAACTTCAAACTATGACACAAGGTGTGAAATCCGTGGATTAATATTTACAAAGAGATGGAGATTGCTATGATTAGAGCGAACATTGAAGAAGACCAAGAGGCCACCATGGTAAGGTTCTTAAGTGGGCTGAACCGATAGATAGCCAACATTGTGGAGCTGCAACATTATGTCGAGCTTGAGGACATGGTGCACATAGCCATGAAGGTGGAAGACAACTAAAGAGGAAGGGATCGAATTAAAGAAACTTTACATCGAATTTTCAGCCACCAAGCAAGGCGAAAGAAGGGGCTTCGAAAACAAGTTTTGGGGTCACCTCCAAAACCCAAAATGAGGTGTCTAAAGCCAAATCTAATGAGGTAGAAAAGGGAAAACCTATCTCATCTTCATCCCGAAGTCGAGATATCAAATGTTTTCGTTCTCAAGGTTCTGGCTATATTGCATCTGAATTCATCAACAAGAGAGTGATGATCTTAAGGGAAAATGGCGATGTAGAATCTGAAAGTGAGCATGAACCCAGCATGGCGAGCAAGTTGAGGAGACTACACCCGAACATGGAGAGCTTTTGGTGGTAAGAAGAGCTCTAAACATGCAAATGAAGGTGGACGATGCCGAACAACAAAGGGAGAACATCTTTCATACAAGATGTTTAGTTCAAGGGAAGGTATGCATGTTAATTATTGATGGAGGAAGTTGTGCTAATGTTGCTAGTTGTGAAATGGTGGAGAAATTGAACTTAGCAACCATGAAGCATCCCAATCCGTATAAGTTGCAATGGCTTAACGGTTGTGGAGAAATTCAAGTGAGTAAACAAGTTTTGGTGTTATTTTCCATTGGTAACTACAAGATGACGTTCTATTTGACGTAGTGCCAATGCATGCTAGTCACATCCTCTTGGGCATACCATGGCAGTTCGATAGGAGGGTGACTTTATGATGGTTTTCTAAACCGTTACACACTCAAGCATCGTGATCGAAACATTCAGATTGTTTCCTTGAACCCCCAACAAGTTCAAGAAGATCAATTCAAAATGTCTCAAGCAAGAAAATTGAGAGAGCCGGAATGAAGTGAAAAATCTGAAAGAAAAAAAGAGTGGAGAGAAAAATAAAGAAGAATTTAGTGAGAGTGAGAAGGAAAAGAAAATGGGTGAATGTGAAGGCAAAAAGAAGTCGACTTTCTATGCAAAAGCAAGTGAGATGAAAAGAGCATTACTTGAAAAAAAGAGTGTGTTACTGATGGTGTTTAAGGAGGCACTGAACACTAACAAACTAACCCCATCTTTGCCTAGTGCTTTTGTGTCTCTTTTTGAAGGAATATGATGACGTCTTCCCGGAAGAAGAGCCAAGCGGATTGCCACCAATAAGGGGAATTGAGCATCAAATGGACTTCATTCCAGGGGCCGTACTACCAAACCGACCAGCTTATAGGGTGAATCCTGAGGAGACAAAGGAAATCCAAAGGCAAGTGGAGGAATTGTTTACAAAAGGGAACATTTGATAAAGGATGAGTCCATGTGCCATACCAGTGATCGTCGTACCAAAGAAAGATGGATCATGGAGAATGTGTACAGATTGGCGAGCCATCAATAAAAATCACGGTAAAGTATCGGTATCCTATTCCTAGGTTACATGATATGCTTGATGAATTGTATGGTGCTATAATCTTCACAAAGATTGATTTGAAGAGTGGATATCATCAAATCCGGATTAGAGAAGGGGATGAATGGAAAACTGCTTTTAAAACAAAATATGATTTATATGAGTGGTTAGTCATGCCTTTTGGGTTAACTAATGCACCAAGCACTTTCATGAGATTAATGAACCATGTTTTGCGTGACTTTATTGGGAAGTTTGTGGTAGTTTATTTTGATGACATCCTTATATATAGCAAAAAACATAGAAGAACATCTGGATCATGTGCGTGTTGTGCTCAACTTTAAGAGGAGAATTATTGTATGCTAATCTTAAGAAGTGTTCTTTTTGCATGGATAAAGTTGTTTTCCTTGGATTTGTGGTAAGTGTTGATGGAATTGAAATGGAAAAGGATAAAGTCAAGGCTATTTTAGATTGGCCAACTCCTAAGAACATTGTTGAGGTAAGAAGTTGTCATGGTCTTGCAAGCTTTTACAGGCGATTTGTAAAGGATTTTAGTACCATTGCTGCTCCATTAAATGAAATCGTTAAGAAAAGAAGTTGGTTTTTCATTGGGGAGAAAAACAAACAAGAAGCTTTTGATCTCCTAAAGAAAAACTACATACTGCGCCTATTCTTGCATTGCCTAACTTTGATAAATCATTTGAACTTGAATGTGATGCATCTGGAGTCAGGGTAGGAGCTGTTTTGATGCAGGAGGGACGACCAATTGCATATTTCAGCGAGAAGTTGAAGGGAGCTCAATTGAACTATCCGACATACGATAAGGAGCTTTATACTTTGGTGAGAGCATTAGAGACATGACAGCACTACTTGTGGCCAAAGGAGTTTGTGATTCATACGGATCACGGGTCTCTTAAGTATCTCAAGGGCCAAGGTAAGTTGAGCAAGAGGCATATGACATGGGTGGAATTCATCGAACATTTCCTTATGTGATCAAATACAAGAAAGGAAAGGAAAACATTGTAGCTGATGCATTATCCCGAAGGTATGCTTTAATCACTACTTTGAGCTCTAAAATTCTTGTTTTTGAGTCAATAAAGAAATGTATGCCAATGATTCCGATTTTGGGTCTATTTATTTAGCTTGTGAACATGCTGCGTTTGGGAAGTTCTATAAACATGAGGGATACTTGTTTCGTGAAAATAAACTTTGCATCCCTAAATGTTCTATCCGGGAGTTGCTTGTTAGAGAGGCACACAGGGGGAGGTTTAATGGGACACTTTGGTGTACATAAAACCATGGAAGTATTACGTGATAATTTCTTTTGGCTTGGTACGCGTGTTGATGTTGAGAAAATATGTGATCGGTGCATAACTTGTAAATGTGCCAAATCAAAATCAAAACCTCATGGATTGTATCAACCTTTACCTATTCCTAGTGAACCGTGGGTGGACATCTCTATGGATTTCATTTTGGGTTTACCTAGGACGAATAAAGGAAGAGATTCTGTGTTTGTGGTTGTTGATAGATTTTCTAAAATGGCTCATTTCATTCCATGTCATAAAAGTGATGATGCTACTCATGCTGCTGATTTGTTCTTTCAAGAAATTGTGCGATTGCATGGAGTTCCAAGAACAATTGTGAGTGATAGAGATGCAAAATTTTTGAGTCATTTTTGGCGTGTGTTGTGGAGTAAATTGGGGACTAAACTTCTATTTTCTACTACTTGTCATCCACAAACTGATGGGCAAACTGAAGTAATGAATAGGACCTTATCTCAATTGCTTAGAGCTTTGATTCAAAAGAACTTGAAGAATTGGGAAGATTGTTTGCCATTTGCTGAATTTGCATATAACAGGAGTGTTCATTCTACTACTAAATTTACTCCTTTTGAAATTGTTTATGGCTTCAATCCATTAACTCCACTTGATCTTGTGCCTATTCGTATTGATGAGCGAACGAATCTTGATGGAAAAGCCAAGGTAGAATTGATAAAGAGGTTGCATGAAAAGGTAACTCAACTTTATGCAAAACAAGCCAACAATGGACGCAAATGAGTCATTTTTGAGCCTGGTGATTGGGTTTGGTTGCACTTGAGAAAAGAGAGATTTCCCGCAAAGTGCAAGTCAAAATTGCAAGCAAGGGGGGACGCTCCATTTCAAGTGATTGCAAGGATCAACGATAATGCCTACAAACTAGACCTTCCCGTTGATTACAATGTCAGTGCTACTTTTAATATGACTGATCTTTCTCCTTTTGATGCAGAATCAAATTCGAGGTCGAATCCTTTTGAAGAAGAAGGGAATGATGGGGACCATCCGAAGCTTACAACTCAAAGCAAGGAAGATCCTTTGAGAATTAATGGGGGTCCAATTACGAGAGCAAGAGCTAAGAAAATCAACCAAGCTTTGATGATTCTTATTGATGAAATCAACGGGCCAATGCGTGAGAAAACATCAAAAGAAGGCCCAATGATGAATATCCTTCAAGTAAATGGATCAGAATGCATCTAACAAGTTGGCCTTAAGGGTTGAAGACTTCATTTGAAGAAAAGGGGCCATAAATTCGTCCAACCCACCAAGCCCAAAAAGAGAGTCTATTATTTTTGTCTAAATTAGTTTATTTTCAGCATTTTGAAGACCAAGAGACATCATAGTAGTCAAAGGGCCATTCTTGTTGTTCTAAGTCTTGTTAATGTTGGTCAAAAGTGTCACTTTAATGCTCCTAAAGTCCCAAGGTTAGAATTAACTCTTGAGACCCTCGGGCATCCATTTGAAGCCTAAAAGGCCATGGTTATCATTTGCAAAAATCAGACTTTGAATTAATATAAACTTTCTTCTTGTGAGGTTGAATTCTCTTTGTAGAGTTTCAATTGTTTAGAACTTATCAAGATACTTCAGCAATATCTTGTGGCGTTCACCATACCAAGGTTCTTGGTTGCCGTATAGCCAACGGGTCAAGGTTCTTTCAAGCTCTAGGTACGATCAAACTAGATCATCGATCTAGGATTTCCGCAGCCTATTTTTATACGTTTGGTTCTTGGATCTCTATATCCAATGGGTCTCACGTCCTATCCTTCTCAAAAGGAGTTTGTCATTGCGCAAAGGTACAAAGCTGAGTCCAGGGATTGAAAGAGTATTCTAGATGTAGTCCTAGTGCATTTTTATGTTGAATAAGATGGAGTCCTAGTCGTATAATCGAAGAGTGGTTTTAATATTGATTATTAGAGCCAATACGAATATATTTATAGCAAAAAATGAGTCATCTATAAGTCATAGATAAGACTGAAAACACAAGGTGTTTCCTACGATTGTGTTGAGTATTCGGCATGTATCCGAACGTACGATTGATTATGTAGGTTCTCCAACCCCTCGATATGGCAAAGATAAAAGTGCATTAGTGTCTAAACTAGTTTAAAAGAGTTTTGTCATTCCGCAAAGGTACAAAGCTGAGTCCATGGCTCAAAAGAGTGTTCTAGATGTATTCCTAGTGCATTTTAAAGTTGAATAAGATGGAGTCCAAATCTTATAATCCAAGAGTGATTTTAATATTGATTATTAGAGTCAATACGAATATATATATTAGCAAAAAATGAGTCATCTATCAGTCAATAATAAGGACTGAAAGCACAAGGTGTTTCCTACGATTGTGTTGAATATTAGGCATGTATCCGGACGTACCATTGATTATGAAGGTTCTTCAAGCCCATGATATGGCAAAGATAAAACTGCATTAGTGTCTAAACTTGTTTAAAGGAGTTTGTCGTTGCGCAAAGGTACGAAGCTGAGTCCATGGCTCGAAAGAGTGTTCTAGATGTAGTCCTAGTGCATTTTTATGTGGAGATGGAGTCCTAGTCGTATAATCAAAGAGGCCAATATTGATTATTAGAGTCAATACGATATATTTATAGCCAAAAATGAGTCATCTATAAGTCAATGGTAAGTACTGAAAGCACAAGGTGTTTCCTACGAATGTTTTAAGATTAGGCATGTATTCGGACGTACGATTAATTATGAAGGTTCTCCAAGCCCTCGATATGGTAAAGATAAAAGTGCATTAGTGTCTAAACTTGTTTAAAGGAGTTTGTCATTGAACAAAGGTACAAAGCCGAGTCCATGGCTCGAAGGAGAGTTCTAGATGTAGTCCTAGTGCATTTTTATGTTGAATAAGATGGAGTCCTAGTCGTATGATTTGAAAAGTGATTTTAATATCGATTATTAGAGTTAATGCGAATATGTTTATAGCCAAAAATGAGTCATTTCTCAGTCAATGATAAGGACTGAAAGCACATGGTGTTTCCTAATATTGTATTGATTATTAGGCATGTAGCAGGACGTACGATTGATTATGAAGGTTCTACAAACCCTCGATATGGCAAGATAAAAGTGCATTAGTGTCTAAACTTGTTAAACGGAGTTTGTTGTTGCGCAAAGGTATAAAGCTGAGTCCATGACTCAAAGGAATGTTCCAGATGTAGTCCTAGTGAATTTTTATGTTGAATAAGATGGAGTCCTAGTCATATAATCAAAGAGTGGCTTTAATATTGATTAATTAGAGTCAATACGAATATATTAATCGCGAAAAATGAGTCATCTATCAGTCAATGATCAGGACTGAGAATTAGGCATATATCCGGACGTACGATTGATTATGAAGGTTCTCCAAGCCCTAGATATGGCAAAGATAAAAAGTACATTAGTGTCTAAACTTGTTTAAAGGAGTTTGTCATTGCGCAAAGGTACAAAGCTGAGTCCATGGCTCGAAATAGTGTTCTAGATGTAGTCCTAGTGCATTTTTATATGGAATAAGATGGAGTCCTAGTCATATAGTTGAAGAGTGGCTTTAATATTGATTATTAGAGTCAATATGAATGTATTTATAGCAAAAATGAGTCATCTATCATTCAATGATAAGAACTGAGAGCACAAGGTGTTTCCCACTATTGTGTTTAGAATTAGGCATGTATCCGGGCGTACGATTGATTATGAAGCTTCTTTAAGCTCTCGATATGGCAAGATAAAAGTGCATTAGTGTCTAAAGTTGTTTAAAAGGAGTTTGTTGTTGCGCAAAGGTACAAAGCTGAGTTCATGCCTCAAAAGAGTGTTCTAGATGTAGTCCTAGTGAATTTTTATGTTGAATAAGATGGAGTCCTAGTCATATAATCGAAGAGTGGCTTTAATATTGATTATTAGAGTCAATGCAAATATATTTATCGCCAAAAATGAGTCATCTATCAGTCAATGATCAGGGTTGAAAGCATAGGGTGTTTTCTACTATTGTGTTGAGAATTAGGCATGTATCCGGACGTGCGATTGATTATGAAGGTTCTCCAAGCCCTAGATATGGCAAAGATAAAAGTGCATTAGTGTTTAAACATGTTTAAAGAAGTTTGTTGTTGCGCAAAGGTACAAAGCTGAGTCCATGGCTCGAAAGAGTATTCTAGATGTAGTCCTAGTGCATTTTTATGTTGAATAAGATGGAGTCCTAGTCGTATAACCGAAGAGTGGCTTTAATATTGTATATTAGAGTCAATAAAAATATATTTATAGCAAAAAATGAGTGATCTATCAGTCAATGATAAGGACTGAAAGCACAAGGTGTTTCCTATGATTGTGTTCAGTATTAGGCATATATCTGGACGTATGATTGATTATGAAGGTTTCCTAAGCCCTCAATATGGCAAAGATAAAGGTGCATTAGTGTCTAAACTTGGTTAATGGAGTTTGTCGTTGAGCAAAGGTTCTATGGCTCGAAAGACTGTTCCAGATGTACTCCTAGTGCATTTTTTATGTTGAATAAGATGGAGTCCTAGTCGTATAATCGAAGAGTGGCTTTAATATTGATTATTAGAGTCAATACGAATATATTTATAGCAAAAAATGAGTCATCTATCAGTCAATGATAAGGACTGAAAGCACAAGGTGTTTCTTACGATTGTGTTAAGTATTAGGCATGTATCCGGACGTACGATTAATTATGAAGGTTCTCCAAGCCCTCGATATGGCAGAGAATGAAAGTGCATTAGTGTCTAAACTTGTTTAAAGGAGTTTGTCGTTGCGCAAAGGTACAAAGCTGAGTCCATGGCTCGAAAGAGTGTTCTAGATGTAGTCCTAGTGCATTTTAATGTTGAATAACATGGAGCCTAGTCTTATAATCGAAGAGTGACGTTAATATTGATTATTAGAGTCAACATAAATATATTTAGAACCAAAAATGAGTCATCTATCAGTAATGATAAGGACTGAAAGCACAAGGTGTTTCCTAAGATTGTATTGAGTATTAGGCATGTATTCGGACGTATGATTGATTCTGAAGGGTCTCCATGCCCTCATATGCCAAAGATAAAAGTTCATTAGTGTCTAATGTTGTTAAAAGGAGTTTGTCGTTGCGTAAATGTACAAAGCTGATTCCATGGCTCAAAAGAGTGTTCTAGATGTAGTCTTAGTGCATTTTTATGTTGATTAAGATTGAGTCGTAGTCATATAATTTAAGAGTGGCTTTAATTTTGATTATTAGAGTCAATACGAATATATTTATAGCCAAAAATGAGTCATCTATCAGTCAATGATAAGGACTGAAAGCACAAGGTGTTTCCTACTATTGTGTATAGAATTAGACATGTATCAAGATGTACGATTGATTATGAAGCTTCTCCAAGCCCTCGATATGGCAAGATAAAAGTGAATTAGTGTCTAAACTTATTAAAAGGAGTTTGTTGTCGCTAAAAGGTACAAAGTTGAGTCCATGAATCAAAAGAGTGTTCTAGATGTAGTCCTAGTGAATTTTTATGTTGAATAATATGGAGTCCTAGTCATATAATCGAAGAGTGGTTTTAATATTGATTATTAGAGTCAATACGAATATATTTATAGCAAAAAAAGAGTCATCTATCAGTCAATGATAAGGACTGAAAGCACAAGGTGTTTTCCTACGATTGTGTTAAGTATTTGGCATGTATCCGGACGTATGATTAATTATGAAGGTTCTCCATGCTCTCGATATGGCAAATATAAAAGTGCATTAATGTCTAAACTTGTTTAAAGGAGTTTGTCGTTGTGCAAAGGTACAAAGCTGAGTCCATGGCTCGAAAGAGTGTTCTAGATGTAGTCCTAGTGCATTTTAATGTTGAATAACATGGAGTCCTAGTCTTATAATCGAAGAGTGGCTTTAATATTGATTATTAGAGTCAATATAAATATATTTACAACCAAAAATGAGTCATCTATTAGTAAATGATAAGGACTGAAAGCACAAGGTATTTTCTAAGATTGTATTGAGTATTAGGCATGTATCCGGACGTGCCAAGCCCTCGATATGCCAAAGATAAAAGTGCATTACTGTCTAAAGTTGTTAAAAGGAGTTTTTCGTGTGCAAAGGTACAAAGCTGAGTCCATGGCTCAAAAGAATGTTCTAGATGTAGTCTTCGTGCATTTTTATGTTGAATAAGATTGAGTCCTAGTCATATCATTGAAGAGTGGGTTTAATATTGATTATTAGAGTCAATACGAATATATTTATAGCCAAAAATGAGTCATCTATCAGTCAATGATAAGGACTGAGAGCACAAGGCGTTTCTTACTATTATGTTGAGTATTAGGCATGTATCCGGACGTATGATTGATTATGAAGGATCTCCAAGCCTCGATATCGCAAGATAAAAGTGCATTAGCGTCTAAACTTGTTAAAAGGAGTTTGTTGTTGCGCAAAGGTACAAAGCTGAGTCCATGACTCAAAAGAGTGTTCAAGATGTAGTCCTAGTGAATTTTTATGTGGAATAAGATGGAGTCCTAGTCATATAAATCGAAGAGTGACTTTAATATTGATTATTAGAGTCAATACGAATACATTTATCGCCAAAATATGAGTCATCTATCAGTCAATGATCAGGACTGAAAGCACAAGGTGTTTCCTACGATTGTGTTGAGAATTAGGCATGTATCTGGACGTACGATTGATTATGAAGGTTCTCCAAGCCCTCGATATAGTAAAAATAATAGAGGATTGGTGTCTAAACTTGTTTAAAGGAGTTTGTCGTTGCGCAAAGGTACAAAGCTGAGTCCATGGCTCGAAAGAGTGTTCTAGATCTAGTCCTAGTGCATTTCTATATTGAACAAGATGGAGTCCTAGTCGTATAATCACAGAGTGGCTTTAATTTTGATTATTAGAGTTAATACGAATATATTTAGAACCAAAAATGAGTCATCTATCAGTAAATGATAAGGACTGAAAGCACAAGGTGTTTCCTAAGATTGTGTTCAGTATTATGCATGTATCCGGGTGTACGATTGATTATGAAGTTTCTCCGAGCCCTCGATATGCCATTTTTAAAAGTGCATTAGTGTCTAAAGAAAAGGAGTTTGTCATTGTGCAAAGGTACAAACCTGAGTCCATGGCTTAAAAGAGTGTTCTAGATGTAGTCCTAGTGCATTTTTATATTGAATAAGATGGAGTCCTAGTCATATAATTGAAGAGTGGCTTTAATATTGATTATTAGAGTCAATACGAATATATTTATAGCAAAAAATGAGTCATCTATCAGTCAATGATAAGGACTGAAAGCACAAGGTGTTTCCTAAGATGGTATTGAGCATTAGGCATGTATTCGGACATATGATTGATTATGAAGGATCTCCAAGCCCTCGATATGGCAAGATAAAAGTGCATTAGTGTCTAAACTTGTTAAAAGGAGTTTGTTGTTGCGCAAAGGTACAAAGCTGAGTCCATGGCTCGAAAGAGTGTTCTAAATGTAGTCCTAGTGCATTTTTATGTTGACTAAGATGGAGTCCTAGTCGTCTAATCAATGAGTGGATTTAATATTAATTAAAAGAGTCAATACGAATATATTTATAGACAAAAATGAGTCATCTATCAGTCAATGAAAAGGACTGAAAGCACAAGGTGTTTCATAAGATTGTGTTGAGTATTAGGCATGTATCCGGACGTACGATTGATTATGAAAGTTCTCCAAGCCCTCGATATGGCAAAGATAAAAGTGCATTAGTGTCTAAATTTGTTTAAAGGAGTTTGTCTTTCCGCAAAGGTACAAAGCTGAGTCCATGGCTCGAAAGAGTGTTCTAGATGTAGTCCTAGTGAATTTTAATGTTGAATAACATGGAGTCCTAGTCTTATAAGCGAAGAGTGGCTTTAATATTGATTATTAGAATCAATATAAATATATTTAGTACCAAAAATGAGTCATCTATCAGTAAATGATAAGGACTGAAAGAACAAGGTGTTTCGTAAGATTGTATTGAGTATGAGGCATGTATCCGGACGTACAGTTTATTATGAATGTTCTGCAAGCCCTCGATATTCTAAAGATATAAGTGCATTAGTGTCTAAAGTTGTTAAAAGGAGTTTGTCGTTGCGCAAAGGTAGAAAGCTGAGTCCTGGCTCAAAAGAGTGTTCTAGATGTTGTCTTTGTGCATTTTTATGTTGAATAAGAATGAGTCCTAGTCATATAATTGAAGAGTGGCTTTAATATTGATTATTAGAGTTAATACGAATATATTTATGGCAAAAAATGAGTCATCTGTCAGTCAATGATAAGGACTGAGAGCACAAGGTGTTTCCTACTATTGTGTATAGAATTAGGCATGTATCAAGATGTACGATTGATTATGAAGCTTCTCCAAGCCCTCGATATGGTAAGATAAAAGTGCATTAGTGTCTAAACTTGTTAAAAGGAGTTTGTTGTTGCGCAAAGGTACAAAGCTGAGTCCATGCCTCAAAAGAGTGTTCTAGATGTAGTCCTAGTGAATTTTTATGTTGAATAAGATGTAGTCCTACTCATATAATCGAAGAGTGGCTTTAATATTGATTATAAGAGTCAATACGAATATATTTACTACCAAAAATGAGTCATCTATCAGTCAATGATCAGGACTGAAAGCATAAGGTGTTTTCTACTTTTGTGTTTAGAATTAGGCATGTATCTTGACGTACGATTGATTATGAAGCTTCTCCAAGCCCTCGATATGGCACAGATAAAAGTGCATTAATGTCTAAACTTGTTTAAAGGAGTTTGTCGTTGCACAAAGGTACAAAGCTGAGTCCATGGCTCGAAAGAATGTTCTAGATGTAGTCCTAGTACATTTTTATGTTGAATAAGATGGAGTCCTAGTCGTATAATCGAAGAGTGGCTTTAATATTGTAGATTAGAGTCAATACGAATTTATTTATAGCAAAAAAGAGTCATCTATCGGTCAATGATAAGGACTGAAAGCACAAGGTGTTTCCTACGATTGTGTTCAGTATTAGGCATGTATCCGAACGTATGATTGATAATGACGATTATCTAAGCCCTCGATATGGCAAAGATAAAAGTGCATTAGTGTGTAAACTTTGTTAAAGGAGTTTGTCATTGCGCAAAGGTTCAAAGTTGAGTCCATGGCCCGAAAGACTGTTCTAGATGTAGTCCTACTGCATTTTTATGTTGAATAAGATGGAGTCATAGTCGTATAATCGAAGAGTGGCTTTAATATTTATTATTAGAGTCAATACGAATATATTTAGAACCAAAAATGAGTCATCTATCTGTAAATGATAAGAACTGAAAGCACAAGGTGTTTCCTAAGATTGTGTTCAGTATTAGGCATGTATCCAGACGTACGATTGATTATGAAGTTTCTCCAAGCCCTCGATATGCCAAAGATAAAAAAGCATTAGTGTTTAAAGTTGTTAAAAGGAGTTTGTCGTTGCGCAAAGGTACAAAGCTGAGTTCATGGCTCAAAAGAGGGTTCTAGATGTAGTCCTAGTGCATTTTTATATTGGATAAGATGGAGTCCTAGTCATATAATTGAAAAGTAGCTTTAATATTGATTATTAGAGTCAATACGAATATATTTATAGCCAAAAATGAGTCATCTATCAGTCAATGATAAGGACTGAAAGCACAAGGTGTTTCCTACTATTGTGTTGAGTATTAGGCATGTATCCGGACGTACGATTGATTATGAAGGATCTCCAAGCCCTCGATATGGCAAGATAAAGTGCATTAGTGTCTAAACTTGTTAAAAGGAGTTTGTTGTTGCGGCAAAGGTACAAAGCTGAGTCCATTACTCAAAAGAGTTTCTAGATGTAGTCCTAGTGAATTTTTATGTTGAATAAGTGGAGTCTAGTCATATAATCGAAGAGGGGCTTTAATATTTATTATTAGTGTCAATACGAATATATTATCGCGAAAAATGAGTCATCTATCAGTCAATGGTCAGGACTGAAAGCATAAGGTGTTTTCTACTTTTGTGTTCAGAATTAGGCATGTATCCGGATGTACGATTAATTATGAAGGTTCTCCAAACCCTCGATATGGCAAAGATAAAAGTGCATTAGTGTCTAAACTTGTTTAAAGGAGTTTGTTGTTGCGCAATGGTACAAAGCTGAGTCCATGGCTCGAAGAGTGTTCTAGATGTAGTCCTATTGCGTTTTTATGTTGAATAAGATGGACCTAGTCGTATAATTGAAAAGTTGATATTAATGTTGATTATTAGAGTTAATGCGAATATATTCAATAGCCAAAAATGACTCATCTATCAGTCAATGATATGGACTGAAAGCACAAAGTTGTTTCTTAGATTGTATTGAGTATTAGGCATGTTTCAGGACGTACGATTGATTCTGAAGGATCTCCAAGCCCTCGATATCGCAAGATAAAAGGCATTAGCGTTTAAACTGTTTAAAGGAGTTTGTTGTTGCGCAAAGTAGAAAGCTGAGTCTATGACTCAAAAGAGTATTCTAGATGTAGTCCTAGTGAATTTTTATGTTGAATAAGATGGAGTCCTAGTTATATAATCAAAGAGTGGCTTTAATATTGATTATTAGAGTCAATACGAATACATTTATCGCCAATAATGAGTCATCTATCAGTCAATGATCAGGACTGAAAGCACAAGGTGTTTCCTACGATTGTGTTGAGAATTAGGCATGTATCAGGACGTACGATTGATTATGAAGGTTCTGCAAGCCCTCGATATAGTAAGGATAAAAGTGCATTGGTGTCTAAACTTGTTTAAAGGAGTTTGTTGTTGCGCAAAGGTACAAAGTTGAGTCCATGGCTCGAAAGAGTGTTCTAGATGTAGTCCTAGTGCATTTCTATATTGAATAAGATGGAGTCCTAGTCGTATAAACGAAGAGTGGCTTTAATATTGATTATTAGGGTCAATACGAATATATTTAGAACCAAAAATGAGTCATCTATCTGTAAATGATAACGACTGAAAGCACAAGGTGTTTCCTATGATTGTCTTCAGTATTAGGCATGTATCCAGACGTACGATTGATTATGAAGTTTCTCCAAGCCCTCGACATGCCAAAGATAAAAGTGCATTAGTGTCTAAATTTGTTAAAAGGAGTTTGTCGTTGTGCAAAGGTACAAACCTGAGTCCATGGCTCAAAAGAGTGTTCTAGATGTAATCCTAGTGCATTTTATGTTGAATAAGATGGAGTCCTAGTCATATAATTGAAGAGTGGCTTTAATATTGATTAGAGTCAATACGAATATATTTATAGCAAAAAATGAGTCATCTATCAGTCAATGATAAGGACTGAAAGCACAAGGTGTAACCTAAGATTGTATTGAGTATTAGGCATGTATCCGGAATTACGATTGATTATGAAGTTTCTCCAAGCCTCGATATCCCAAAGATAAAAGTGCATTAGTGCCTAAAGTTGTTTAAAGGAGTTTGTTGTTGCGCAAAGGTACAAAGCTGAGTCCATGGCTCGAAAGAGTGTTCTAGATGTAGTCCTAGTGCATTTTTATGTTGAATAAGATGGAGTCCTCGTCGTTTAATTGAAAAGTGGTGTTAATATTGTTTTTTTTTTTTAGGTAAATGTAAATTTCATAAAAAGGAGTGATTACAACAATGACAAAGGCAAAACCGCCCTGTCCGGAGAGTGCTTCCAGGAAGGCAACAGAGGTTTAGCGATCCTGGGCACAAAGCAACAACAACAAGCCAATCCCAACAAGGGCAAAAGAGAACCACAAGCAACAAGCCATTCAAAGTGGAATCACTGGCAAATGAAACAAAAGAACAGAGCAATCACGGCAGCAAGCGACCCAAAAACAACAAGGGGAAATAACAGCAAGTTAGCCCCAAAAGCAGCAATCAACAGTCAACAACAATCAACAATCAACAAGAACCAGCATTATTCAACAGGGTGGCTCCATGGGATACGCCAAGGCGGAAGAGGGCAAAAGTTTGAAGCGTGGGCTTCAAGTCATCTCCGCAGATGCGTGTGCGTACTGCTCAAGAACAAGATCCACCAAAGCATTGACTGAAAGGGAGGAGTTTTGGAATCTACGAGTATTACGCTCACGCCAAATGTGATAAACAAGCGAGGCAAGGGTGGCACGGTATGCTGCGTTAATGAGATGTTTCCCGCGCCATCGAATGGAGGCCCATCTGATGCCTAAACTCCACGAAGGATGAGGCCATTGGATTTTGGTATGCTGTCTAAGGAGGGAAAGGCATCTCCGGGAGAAAGTGCATTCGAAGAAGAGGTGAGCGTGGTTCTCAGCCATTCCAGAATTACAGAGGACGCACTCCCAAGAATCCGGTGGGCACCAAGGCTTATCCATGGTAGAGAGACACTCTCTAATAGCAAGCCACAGAATAAAAAGATTTCGGTGAATGCGGGAAAGGCATGGAATAAGGAAGACCACTCCACCTTCGGTCCGGGGGGTTGGAAGATGCTTAGAGCGTCCGAGTTAGAGAGTGTACCGTTAAGGGAGCTCCAAAGAATCCGAGATGGTCCAGGGGAGATCTGAGGGAGAGCAACCAAGACATCAAAAAGCTCAAATTTGTGATAGACCAGTTCCATTGCCCGATCGGATGACAGACCCCAAAGATGCATCGAGTGGGATGCCGGTGATGGCGGGACCCCGGGGGAACCGGTGAATGAGAACACCCAGGGGGTGCCAAGGGTCCTGCCAAAGTTGGAATTGAGGGTCCAACCCAATCTGAAAATGAACCCCATTCAGTAGGGAAAGACGAAGTCGAATCATTTTACGCCAACTCCAAGACCCAATAGTCGGGGAGATGGTCCAAATAGTTGCTTTCCTAAGTCGATATTGCCAAATCCATTGAGCCCAATTGAGTGGGGGAGCGCTGAAGGACATCCCATAAATGCCGGATCATAAGGGATTGGTTTAAGGAGCAATAGGTCGAATTCCAAGACCTCCCTCATCTTTTGGCCGACACACTTGATCCCAAGCAACTTTTGCATAACCTCTATCAGAATGCCCTTGCCATAAGAATTTACGAAATTTCTTCTCAATAATTTTAATGACTTCTTTTGGAAGGAAGAACGCCGAGCTCCAATAGGTGGAAGAGAAGAGAGGACCGATTTAATGAGTTGGACTCTTCCTGCAAAAGAGAGGGGGATACCCGCCCAGCCCCGCGATACGCTTGTCAATCTTTTGGAGCAAAGGTTGACAGTTATGTAAAGTGAGACGGGAGTGCAGGAGGGGAAGACCAAGGTATTTGAGAGGGAGAACTCCCGCTTGAAAACCAAGAATATGATGGAGATCTGGGCGCAGGGGTTCAGCTGACTTGGAGAGGATAAGTTGACTTTTGTCACGGTTCACCTGAAGGCCTGAGGCAATAGATAACCATTCCAGGGCATCGCTGAAAACCTGGATCGAGGGGGCTTCCGCACGGCAAAGAGGATAAGGTCATCAGCAAAGGAGAGACAGAGGAGGCCAAGTTCCTTGCATTGCCGGTGGAATGCAAAGGGTTTTTTTTCAGCAATGGATTTTTGGAGCTGGAGATGAAAGACTTCCATGCATAAGACGAAGAGGTAGGGGAGAGTGGATTCCCTGTCGAAGTCCCCCTACTACCTTGAAAAAAATCCGTGGGGCTCACCGTTAAGGCAAAATGGAGAATGAAGTGGTGGTAATGCATTCCTCAATCCATGTAATGAGGATATCTGGGAATTGGAATAGTCGAAGTACAGCAATAATAAAGTCCCACTCGAGAGAGTCAAAAGCTTTCCGAAGGTCAACTTTAATTGCGGCTCTGGGGGGACCATTTTTCCGGTTGTACCCGCTGAATAGTTCTTGGGCAAGAAGGATGTTGTCTGAAATTCTTCTTCCAGGAACAAAGGCATTTTGTGACGGGCTGATAATGTATTCAAGGACTGGCTTGATGCGCTGAACAATGATCTTAGAGATGACCTTGTAGAGGATATTACAGCAAGAGATTGGGCGAAAGTCATTCACAAACCCCGGGAGTTGAACTTTGGGACAAGTGTAATGATGGTGGCATTGATTTTGCTTAAGAATTCTACCGGAGAAGAAGAATTCCCGAACAGCAGCAACAAATTCATCACCAATAATGGGCCAAGCAGCTTTTGAAGAAGGCAGATGAGAAGCCATCAGGACCAGGAGATTTATCATCCGGAATGTCAAAGAGAGCCGATTTGATGTCACCGTGTGTAACCGGCCGGGTCATTCCAGAGGTTAACTCATCAGGGATAGAATAGCGAAGGAAAGGAACCAAGTGGCTTAGAGAGATAGTGGATCGTCTTCTAGGGCCCCCAAGTAAGCGCTCATAAAAGCTCACGAATTCGGATTGCACCTCATTCGGAGAAGTGAGAAGAGTCCCGTCATTATTGTGGATTTGGAAGACACGAAGCGCTGAACGTCGTGCAGCCACTTTCCGGAAGAATAATTTCGAGCAAATCATCACCCCCTTTAAGCCAAAGCATTTTTGATCTTTGTTTAAGCATTTCCAATTCGAGAAAGGTAGCACGAGCAACAAGGATTTTGCACAGGCGCTCAATCTGCAGGAGGAGAGGTTGGTGCCGAAGTCGGATCAAGTGAGTCTGCACAATAGATAGGAATTCCGTAGCCATTTTGACATTGGCTGATAAGTCACCCTTTTCCTTCCTCATACGACGAAAAGTAGGTTTGAGGAGCTTAAGTTTCCTCGTGACTGAGTACAAAGAAGTCCCCATGAATAGGAGCAGCCCAAGTCTTACCAACTTCCGAAAGAAAAACCATGACATGCAATAAGGTAGTTGTCAAATCGGAACATGGTGGACGAGGGGGGAGGAGCATGTCCCTGGAGAACAAGAGGAGAATGATCTGAAGTCCGGGGGAAGTGCAACATAAAACAGATGATCCAGGCCATTTGGAGATCCAATCATCATTAGCCAGAGCTCGGTCAAGGCGCTTCCAAAGGCTGCGTGCCCCGTCACTGCAATTATGCCAAGTGAAGCGTGCACCGGAGGTGGGGAGGTGAAGTAAACCGGAGCAGGAGATACAGTTGCCAAATTCCTCCATACCCATTCGAATGTCCCCCGAAACACCACAGACTTCACTCAAGTCAATAACTGCATTGAAGTCGCCAAGGACAAGCCAAGGAAAAGCAACAGTAGATAAAGAGAGTTCATACAGTTTAGACCAGAGATCGCGGCGAGCGATAGAATCATTTGCACCGTAAGCAAAGATAATAAAGCAGGAATCGTGCGAGCAACGCATGGTGACGCGACAATGCACAAATTGGGTCCAGAGTCAACAACATCAACATCAAGTTCAGAATTGTTCCACGCAATCCATAAACGGTTACGGGCCCAGAATAGTCAATAAACCAACTCCAATTGGGAGTAAGCGTACCTTTATTCGATTAATATTGGGGTGGGAGACCCTTGTTTCTAGGAGACCAATAAGGTGGAGTCGAAATTCATGGACAAGCGAAGCAACAGCTTGTTGGTGTCTTGGCGGTTAAGAACCCCGCACGTTCCAAGCGGCTGCTCTAATCATTTGTAACCTTGCGGCGGGCTGCGTCTGTTAGGCCCGAGAGGTCAAATCAGCATCAAGTGGTAGCTCACCGAGAGCATCAAATGGATTATGGGTGGGGATGCTCTCAATGTTCCCGTCAGGGAGAGGAGTCAAGCGTCGGCGGAAGCCCGAGGGGGGCGATCAGAAGAGGCTGGGAATGCACAAGAGTGCAAGCTGGAGAGTCCGCAGGAGATGAGGCCCGAGGGTTGGGGGGGGCAACCGGGTGGTTTTGAAGCACCTGTTCTGGAATGGTGTTCAGCGGAGCAATCTCAGGGGTCATGATCCGAGGAGGGACTTGTTTCGGAATGTAGATAGCAGGCGGCTGTTTTGTCAGCTTCTTCAATGAAGGACAAGCCTTCGGCCGAGTGGCCGAGGGAGCAACATGTGCGACATTTAGGAGGAATCCATTCATATTCAATGTCAATTCGGCATGGGGATTCCGATCCGTCCTCTGAAGGGATCATGATGATAATGTGCTTGGGAAGAGAAGAGGAATAATCAAGCATAATGCATACACGAGCGAAATCCAGCCTCGTGCATGCCTTTGTGATAGCGTCACTGTAAAGTGGTTTGCCGATACCGCTAGCAATGGTGCTCAAACCTTCATCCGTCCATAGTTCAACAGGAAGGTGCCAAATGGCGGATCCAAACAGGGACTTGCGTGTGGCTTTGCTTTCTTAAGACCATTCCCGGTTCCCAACGTTGAAGAACAATGGGCTGACCTTGGAAGAGCCAAGGGCCGCTCTCAAATATCTCATCCATAGCCGAAGCATTTTCAAATGTAAAGAAGAAGAATCCATTGGTGGTGGCTGTCATTTCTTTGGTACCGGGGCCAATTTGCATGAATGAAGTCCCGGAAGGGGAAGAAAGGGGGTTTGCGTCCAAGTAGATATCCAAACCGCCGTAGTTTCCCATCGTTTAGAGCCATTTTTAATCATGCCAAGAGAGGGCTCTAACAATCACTTCTCCGTTTTGGAATTCCGGTGGAATAAACCGCAAGGATTCTTTTTCGATAGCTCACAAGAGGTAGCAAAGGCATCATTACAAGCATTCAGCCCCAAAGGCACATTCGAACCACTCGGAATATTCAGTTTAGAAGAAGAATAAGGCAAGGGCGGCGCAGCCGAATCAAGATCTTTAGATGGATCAATACAAAGACCCGAAGCAATCGGCGAATCAGCTTTAATAACCGGGGCAACCGGAGTATTATTTGCAGCCAAAGTGATGGGCGAATCTTGCTTGAAAGAGGAAGGGGAGTCATGATTACCTTGAGTTCCAGCAAGAGTGTTGAGAGGGGGTGAGCTAAGCGCTGAATCAAAAGCCGAAGGCTGATTTCCAATGGCGGCCAAGGGTGAACCATTAGTCTTATTTGGCTGCAAGGGAGGGCTCCTTTGCTTAAGGTTGCTGAGCAGCGTCTAAGAGCATCCAGGTATGAAGGAGGAGCTGCTGGTTTAACACTCAAAGACGGAGGAGGAGATTCCATATTCGGTGGCGCGGGGGAGGGAGCAAATAGCCGGCGAGTGTGAGCCTGATTTGTGGACGTTTTCAGCATGTGGAATGGAGGTGAAAAGGCCTCCAACAGCCCCCAAAGAAGGTGAAAGAGACACCATGTTCAGCTATCAAAGGGTTGCCCTCAAAAACCCTAGCAGGTGGCGGTGGAAGTTGAAGAGTCACCTGCGAGTTCGCCGGTGGAATGTGAGGGATGTTCCTCCTAGCACGTCTAGGCTCAAGAGGGACGCGATATGGGGTGAGTTCATGCTCGGAGGTGGGTTTGAGGGCTGGTGGAGCCACCGAAAACCGAGAGTCTTCCGGCGGGAGGGGGCCATATAGTGCTTGCCATGATTCATTGACAAGCTTCAAAGCTTCTAGTCCATGAGAGTTCTCCCTCATCAATGATTCTTTTTGCAAGAGACGCAAATGCAGCCATATTGAAATCTTTTCGAAAACTCTCAAGATCCCCTCCAACGTTGAGGATCGCTTGCGGGTAGTGCCCACGTCACAATCAGCAAAAATGATCCGCTTCATCCTCGCCGGTTCTCCTTCAATGGCGGTGGAGGAAGAAGGTGATGGGTGTTTGAGAGAGAGGGTAGTGTGTGAAGTGCGTGAGAGAGGTTGGAGAGAATTTTCAGCCATGACTACAACTCCATCTATTCAACCTAAAAATGCGTGTTAATATTGATTTTTAGAGTTAATGCGAATATATTCATAGCCAAAAAGGACTCATCTATCAGTCAATGATATGGACTGAAAGCACAAGTTGTTTCCTAAGATTGTATTGAGTATTAGGCATGTATCAAGACGTACGATTGAGTATGAAAGTTTCTCCAAGCCCTCGATATGCCAAAGATAAAAGTGCATTAGTGTCTAAAGTTGTTAAAGGAGTTTGTCGTTGTGCAAAGGTACAAAGGTGAGTCCATGGCTCAAAAGAGTGTTCTAGATGTAGTCTAGTGCATTTTTTATATTGAATAAGATGGAGTCTAGTCATGTAATTGAAGAGTGCTTTAATATTGATTATTAGAGTCAATACGAATATATTTATATCCAGAAATGAGTAATCTATCTTCAATGATCAGGACTGAAAGCATAAGGTGTTTCCCACTTTTGTGCTGAGAATTAGGCATGTATCCGAACGTCACGATTGATTATGAGATTCTCCAAGCCCTAGATATGGCAAAGATAAAAGTGCATTAGTGTCCAAACTTGTTTAAGGAAGTTTTGTCGTTGCGCAAAGGTACAAAGCTGAGTCCATGGCTCAAAAAGAGTGTTCTAGATGTAGTCTTAGTGCATTTTTATATTGGATAAGATTGCCAGTCCTAGTCATATAATTGAAGAGTGTCTTTAATATTGATTATTAGAGTCTATACGAATATATTTATCGCCAAAAATGAGTCATCTATCAGTCAATGATCAGGACTGAAAGCATAAGATGTTTTCGACTATTGTGTTGAGAATTAGGCATGTATCCAGACGTACGATTGATTATGAAGGTTCTCCAAGCCCTAGATATGCAAAGATAAAGTGCATTAGTGTCTAAACTTGTTTAAAGGAGTTTGTTGTTGCGCAAAGGTACAAAGCTGATCCATGGCTTGAAAGAGTGTTCTAGATGTAGTCCTAGTGCATTTTTATGTTGAATAAGATGGATTTCCTAGTCGTATAAATCGAAGATGGCTTTAATATTGTATATTTGAGTCAATACGAATATATTTATAGCCAAAAATGAGTCATCTATCAGTCAATGATAAGGACTTAAAGCACAAGTTGTTTCCTACGATGTGTTCAGTATTAGGCATGTATCCGGACGTACGATTGATTATGAAGATTCTCTAAGCCCTCGATATGGCAAAGATAAAAGTGCATTAGTGTCTAAACTTGGTTTAAAGGAGCTTTGTCGTTGCACAAAGGTACATAACTGAGTCCAAAGAATGGCTCGAAAGATTTTCTAGATTGTAGTCCCAGTGACATTTTAATGTTGAATAAATGGGAGTCCTAGTACGTATAATCGAAGAGTGGATTCAATAATTGCTATTAGAGTCAATACGAATATATTTATAGCAAAGAATGAATCATTTCTATCAGTCAGTGATAAGGACTGAAAGCACAAGGTGTCCTATGATAAGTGTGTTAAGTATTAAAGCATATCCGGACGTACGATTAATTATAAAGTTTCACCAACCCTCGAATATGGCAAAGATAAAAGTGCATTAGTGTCTAAACTTGTTTAAAGGAGTTTGTCGTTGCGCAAAGGTACAAGAGCTGAGTCATGGTTCGAAAGAGTGTTCCAGATGTAGTCCTAGTTAATTTTTTACCTAGCTCGCGTATTAGGCATGTATTCGGATGTACGATTGATTATGAAGTATCTCCAAGCCTTCGATTTGGCAAGATAAAAGTGCATTAGCGACTAAACTTGTTAAAGGAGTTTGTTGTTGCGCAAGGTACAAAGCTGAGTCCATGACTCAAAAGAGTGTTCTACATGTTGTCCTAGTGCATTTTAATGAGTCATCTATCAGTCAATGATCAGATGAAAGCACAAGTGTTTCCTATGATTGTGTTGAGTATTAGGCATGTATCCGGACGTACGATTGAATATGAAGGTTCTCCAAGCCCTCGATATGAAAAAGATAAAGGCATAGTGTCTAAACCATTTTATAGGAGTTTGTCGTTGCGCAAAGGTACAAGCTAAGTCCATGGCTCGAAAGAGTGTTCTAGATGTAGTCCTAGTGCATTTAATGTTTGAATAACATGAGTCCTAGTCTTATAATCCAAGAGTGGCTTTAATATTTGATTATGAGAATCAACTATAATATATTTAGAACAAAAAATGAGTCATCTATCAGTAAATGATAAGGACTAAAAGCAAGTGTTTCCTAAGATTGTATGAGACCTAGACATGTATCGGACGTAACGATTGATTATGAAGGGTCTCAAGCCCTCGATATGCCGAAGATAGTGCATTAGTGTCTAAAATATTAAAACTAGTTTGTTGTATGCAAAGGTACAAAGCTGAGTCATGGCTCAACAGAGTGTTCCAGATGTAGTCTTAGTGCATTTTTTGTTGAATAAGATTGAGTCCTAGTCATATAATTGAGGAGTGGCTTTAATATTGATTATTAGAGTCAATACGAATATATTTATAGCAAAGAATGAGTCATCTATCAGTCAATGATAAGGACTGAGAGCACAAGGTGTTTCCTACTATTGTGTATAGAATTGGCATGTATCAAGATGTACGATTGATTATGAAGCTTCTACAAGCCCTCAATATGGCAAGATAAAAGTGCATTAGTGTCTAAACCTGTTAAAAGGAGTTTGTTGTTGCACAAAGGTTACAAAGCTGAGTCATGATTCAAAAGAGTGTTCTACATGTAGTCCTAGTGAATTTTTATGTTGAATAAGATGGAGTCCTAGTCATATAATCGAAGAGTGGCTTTAATATATATTATTAAAGTCAATACGAATATATTTATCGCAAAAATGAGTCATCTATCAGTCAATGATCAGGACTGAAAGCATAAGGTGTTTTCTACTATTGAGTTGAGAATTAAGCATGTATCCGGACGTACGAATTGATTATGAAGGTTCTCCAAGCCCTAGATATGGCAAAGATAAAAGTGCATTATTGTCTAAACTTGTTTAAAGGAGTTTGTTATGCGCAAAGGTACAAAGCTGAGGTCCATGGCTCGAAGGAGTGCTCTAGATGTAGTCCTAGTGCATTTTTATGGTGAATAAGATGGAGTCCTAGTCGTATAATCAAAGAGTGACTTTAATATTGATTATTAGAATCAATACAATATAATTTATAGAAAAATGAGTCATCTATCAGTCAATGATAAGGACTGAAAAGCACAAGGGTTTCCTACGATTGTGTTAAGTATTTGGCATGTATCCGGATGTACGATTAATTATGGAGGTTCTCCAAAGCCTCGATTTGCAAAGATAAAGTGCGTTTGTGTCTAAACTTGTTTAAAAGCACTTTTCGTCGCGCAAAGGTACAAAGCTGAGTCCATGGCTCGAAGGGTGTTGTAGATGTAGTCCTAGTGCATTTTTATGTTGAATAAGATGGAGTCCTTGTCGTATAATTGAAAAGTGGTATTAATATTGATTATTAGAGTTAATGCGAATATATTTATAACAAAAAATTAGTCATCTATTATTCAATGATATGGACTGAAAGCACAAGTTGTTCCTAGATTGTATTGCGTATTAGGCATGTATCAGGACGTACCGATTGATTATGAAGGATCTCCAAGCCCTCGATATGGCAAGATAAAAAGTGCATTAGCGTCTAAACTTGTTAAAAGGAGATTGTTGTTGCGCAAAGGTACAAAGCTGAGTCCATGACTCAAAAGAGTGTTCTATATGTAGTCCTAGTGAATTTTTATGTTGAATAAGATGGATCCTAGTCATATAATCGGAGAGTGGCTTTAATATTGATTATTAGAGTCAATACGAATATATTTATCGCCAATAATGAATCATCTATCAGTTAATGATCAGGACTTAAAGCACAAGGTGTTTCTACTATTGTGCTGAGGACGTACGATTGATTATGAAGGTTCTCCAAGCCCTCGATATGGTAAAGATAAAAGTGCACTAGTGTCTAAACTTGTTTAAAAGAGTTTGTCGTTGCGGAAAGGTACAAAGCTGAGTCCATGGCCAGAAAAGAGTGTTCTAGATGTAGTCCTCGTACATTTTAATGTTGAATAACATGGAGTCCTAGTCTTATAATCGAAGAGTGGCTTTAGTATTGATTAATAGAATCAATATAAATATATTTAGAACCAAAATACAGTCATCTATCCGTAAATAATAAGGACTGAAAGCGCAAGGTGTTTCCTAAGATTGTATTGAGTATTAGCATGTATCCGGACGTACGATTGATTATGAAGGTTCCCAAGCCCCTCGATATGCAATATAAAAGTGCATATAGTGCGTAAGGACTAAAGTTGTTAAAAAGGAGTTTGTCGTTTGCGCAAAGGTATAAAAAGCTGAGTCCATGGCTCAAAAAAGATATAGATGTACCTTAGTGAGCATTTTTATGTTGAATAAGATTGAGTCCTAGTCAATAATTGAAGAGTAGCTTTAATATTGATTATTAGAGTCAATACGAATATATTTATAGCCAAAAATGAGTCATCTATCTGTCAAAGATAAGGACTGAGAGCACAAGGTGTTTCCTACTATTCTGTATAGAATTAGGCATGTATCCGGATGTACGATTGATTATGAAGCTTCTCCAAAGCCCTCGATATGGCAAGATAAAAAGTGCATTAGTGTCTAAACTTGTTATAAGGAGTTTGTTGTTTCGCAAAGGTACAAAGCTAAGTCCATGACTCAAAAGATGCTTAGATGTAGTCCTAGTGAATTTTATGTTGAATAAGATGGAGTCCTAGTCAAATAATCGAAGAATGGCTTTAATATTGATTATTAAAGTCAATACGAATATATTTATCTCCAATAATGAGTCATCTATCTGTCAATGATCAGGACTGAAAGCACAAGGTGTTTTCTATTATTGTGTTGAGAATTAGGCATGTATCCGGACGTACGATTGACTATGAAGGTTCTCCAAGCCCTCGATATGGGAAAAATAAAAGTGCATTAGTGTAACTTGTTTAAAGTAGTTTGTTGTTGCGCAAAGGTACAAAGCTGTGTCCATGACTCAAAAGAGTGTTCTAGATGTAGTCCTAGTGAATTTTTATGTTGAATAAGATGGAGTCCTACTCATATAATCGAAGAGTGCTTTAATATTGATTATTAAAGTCAATACAAATATATTTATCGGCTAAAATGGGTCATCTATCAGTCAATGATCAGCACTGAAAGCATAAGCTGTTTTCTACTATTGTGTTGAGAATTAGGCATGTACCCGGACGTACGATTGATTATGAAGGTTCCCCAAGCCCTATATATGGCAAAGATAAAAGTGCATTAGTGTCTAAACTTTGTTTAAAGGAGTTTTTGTTGTGCAAAGTACAAAGCTGAGTCCATGACTTGAAGGAGTGTTCTAGATGTAGTCCTAAGCATTTTTATGTTGAATAAGATGGAGTCCTAGTCGTTAATTGAAAGTGGTATTAATATTGATTATTAGAGTAATGCAAATATATTTATAGCAAAAAAAGTCATCTATCAGTCAATGATATGGACTGAAAAACAGTTGTTTCCTAAGACTGTATTGCGTATTAGGCATGTATCAGGACGTAACGATTGATTATGAAAGATCTCCAAGCCTTCGAATGCAGATAAAAAGTGTATTAGCGTCTAATTTGTTAAAAGGAGTTTGTTGTTGCGCAAAGGTACAAAGCTGAGTCCATGCCTCAAAAAAGAGTGTTCTAGATGTAGTAGTCCTAGTGAATTTTTATTGAATAAGATGGAGTCCTGTCATATAATCGAAGAGTGCTTAAATATTGTGTTGAGAATTAGGCATGTATTCGGATGTACGATTGGATTTTGAAGGTTCTCCAAGCCCTCGATATGGTAAAGATAAAAGTGCATTGTGTCTAAACTTGTTTAAAAGGAGTTTGTCGTTGGGCAAAGGTACAAAGTGAGTCCATGCTCGAAGAGTGCTCTAGATGTAGTGCTAGTGCATTTTATATTGAATAAGATGGAGTCCTAGTCTATAATCGAAGAGTGGCTTTAATATTGATTATTAAAGTCAATACAAATATATTTATGGCAAAAAATGAGCCATCTATCAGTCAATGATAAGGACTGAAAGCACAAGGTGTTTCCTACGATTGTGTGAAGTATTAGGCATGTATCCGGACGTAATATTTATTATGAAGGTTCTTCAAGCCCTCAATATGGCAAAGATAAAAGTGCATTAGTGTCTAAACTTGTTTAACGGAGTTTGTGGTTGCGCAAAGTACAAAGCTGAGTCTTGGCTCGAAAGAGTGTTCTAGATGTAGTCCTAGTGCATTTTAATGTTGAATAAGATGGAGTCCTAGTTTGTATAATCGAAGAGTGGATTTAATATTAATTAATAGAGTCGATACGAATATATTTATGCAAAAAATGAGTCATCTATCAGTCAATGATAAGGACTGAAAGCACAAGGTGTGTTTCCTAAGATTGTATTGAGTATTAGCATGTATCCAGACGTACGATTGATTATGAAGGTTCTCCAAAGCCCTCGATATGCCAAATATAAAAGTGCATTAGTGTCTAAACTTGTTTAACGGAGTTTGTGGTTGCGCAAAGGTACAAAGCTGTGTCCATGACTCAAAAAGAGTGTTCTAATGTAGTCCTAGTGAATATTTTATGTTGAATAAGATGGAGTCCTAGTCATATAATTTAAAGAGTGGCTTTAATATTGATTATTAGAGTCAATACGAATGTTTATAGCCAAAAATGAGTCATCTATCAGTCAATGATAAGAACTGAAAGCAAAAGTTGTTTCCTATATTGTGTTTGAGTATTAGGTATGTATTCGGACATACGATTGATTATGAAGGATCTCCAAGCCCTCGATAATGACAAGATAAAAGTGCATTAGTGTCTTAAACTTGTTAAAAGGAGTTTGTTGTTGGGCAAAGGTACAAAGCTGAGTCCATGACTCAAAAGAGTGTTCTGCATGTAGTCCTATTGAATTTTTGGTGAATAAGATGGAGTCCTAGTCATATAATCGAAAGAGTGGATTTAATATTGATTATTAAAGTCAATACGAATATATTTATCGCCAAAAATGAGTCATCTATCAGTCAATGATCAGGACTGAAAGCATAAGGTGTTTTCTACTATTGTGTTGAGAATTAGGCATGTATCCGAACGACGTTTGATTATGAAGGTTCTCCAGCCCTAGATATGGCGATCTTGTTTCAGCCCACAGGTTATGTTTTCTTGGTATTCTTGAAACTCGTGTTTCTTGGTTAATGTTGATCGTGTACAATCTTGTGTACTTTCCTCGTTGGAATTGGTTTTCTGATTATTCTGTTGTTGGTACCGTATTTGGCTTGCTTGGAAATGATGATGAACTTGATGTAGAGGTTCTAATGGTACAACTTACAATTCATACACTGCAAGTTGTTATTCATAGACATCATTTCTATATCCTTGCTACGGTTTGTCTATGGGTCTAATGAGGTTGGGATAGACGTGACCTTTAGCAGGAGCTCGGGTAGGATTTTCCCTGGGAATATCTGATCAGCCATGGCTGGTTCTTGGGGATTTTAATACGGTGGTGGACATGAGCGAGGTATGTGGGCGGTTGAGTGACATCCGTGTCGCTATGGAGAATTTCGGAGGTTCTTTGAATGGACACTGGACCTATTCACCTACCCATGCAGGGTGTACGGTTTCATGGCACAATTGCAGTGATGATCACCGGAGTCTATGGAAGAAACTTGACGTATGCTTGTCAAATGACAGTTGGTTCCGATAGTCCGGATAGCTGTTACCACAGTCTTAACCCCCGGACTTCGGATCACTCCCCTTGATAATTATTTACCCCGCCGGCCGACATGTTCAGATTTGATAAATTATTTTGCCTTCCTCTCCGTCCTTTATTCCTATAGTTAGGGCATGTCTGGCGTTCATCAGATTGAGGGCACGGCTATGTATGAGGTTACACGGAAACTGAAAGCACTGAAAACCTATTTTTCGTGCTGAGAGGAGGAAAAAAGGAGACTCGCCCAAAACGTCAACTAGCGCCAGAATTTCTTGCATTAGCACAATCGGTTGCTACAGGTGGATAGGCACAACTCTCTTATTCTACATCTGGAGTAATTGTTGTCGGGTGGTTTTCTCGAAGGCCACTAAAATGGAACAAAGAATGTTGCAGCAAGCGGGCAAAGATCAATGGCTCAACGGAGGGGACCAGTGTACTCGGGTTTTTCTTTTCGTAAGGTGACCAAAAGGCGTCGTCTAACGTATTTTTTTCAGCTATCAGCACTTCTTGATTGGCCATATTAAGATCGACTACCAAGAGGTTGTTGACGAGTTTGTGAACTAATACAAGGGACTTCGTTGGAGCGAGATCGTCGGATTTAGGCATATTGATAATTTGCTATCTCCGCCCATGGGCACGACATATTTTAACGGATTACGAATCCTCCAACTTGTGATGCCTGTCACTAGGGCAGAGGTAAAAGGCTTTCTTTAACATTGCGGAGGATAAATCTCTAGGGCCAGATGGACTATTCAGCATGGGTTCTACAAACAGCATGGCCTATTATTGGAGACGAGGTTGCTTAACAGGCGAGTGATGATTTTTTCAATCATGGACGATTACTGAAGTAGGTTAATGCTACTTGGCTTGCACTCGATCCTAAAGTTCAATCCCCGGTCACTGTGGCCGATTTCCGGCCTATTTCGTGTTGCAACGTGTTGTATAAAGCGATCACGAAGATCATTGGTGCAGCGGCTTCGGCCTTTGCTGGATAGTGTTAATTAGTTCGAACTCAGAAGTGCTTTTGTTCCAGCCGATCTATTAGTGATAATATCTTGTTGCACAGGAGCTTTTCGATGGGTACAATCGACAACGTTCACCTCGAGATGTGCTTGAAAGTGGACTTGAGAAAGGCTTATGACACGGTTGAATGACTTGCCTAAAGGAGTTTTTCGTTGCGCAAAGGTACAAAGCTGAGTCCATGGCTCGAAAGACTGTTTTAGATTATGTAGCCTAGTGCATTTTTATGCTTGAATAACATGGAGTCCTAGTATTATAATGAAGAGGGCTTTAATATTTGATTATTAGAGTCAATACGAATATTATTTATCACCAAAATGGAGTCATCTATCATTCAATTCATCAGGACTGAAAAGCAAAAATTGTTTTTCTACTATTGTGTTTGAGAATTAGGCATGGATCAGAACATACGATTGATTATGAAGGATATCCTCCAAGCCCTGCCATGTGGTAAAGATAAAAGTGCAAATTATTGTCTAAACTTGTTTAAATGAGGATTTTGTCGTTGCGCAAAGGTACAAAGCGAATCCATGGCTCGAAAGAGTGTTCTAGATGGATTGTAAATCCTAGTGCATTGTTATATTGAATAAGATGGATCCTAGTTGTAGGGTATAATCGAAGAGTGGCTTTAATATGATTATTAAAGGCATAGGAATATATTTTAAGGCCAAAAATGAGTCATCTATCAGTCAATGATAAGGACTGAAAGCACAAGGTGTTTCGTACGATTGTGTAAGTGATTAGGCATGTATCCGGACGTCTGATTGATTATGAAGTTCTCCAACCTCGATATGGCAAAGATAAAAGTGCATTAGTGTTTAAACTGTGTTTAAAGAGTTGTCATTGCGCAAAGGTAGAAAGCTGAGTCCATGGCTCAAAAGAGTGTTCTAGATGTATCCGCCTAGTGCATTTTTATGTTGAATAAGATTTTAGGCATTAGTGTCTAAACGGTGTTAAAAGAGTTTGTTGTTGCTGAAAGGTACAAGTGAGTCCACGCAAAGAGCTGTTCTAGATGTTGTCCTAGTGAGATTTTTATGTTGAATAAGATGGAGTCCAAGTCATATAGTCGCAAAAGTGGGATTTAGAATATTAATTATTAGAGTCAATTACGAAGTATATATTTATAGCCAAAATGAGTCATCTATCAATCAATGATAAGGACTAAAAGCACATGGTCTTCCTACGAATTGTTTTGACTATTACGCATGTATCCGGACGTACGATTGGATTAGGGAAGGTTCTTCAAGCCCTCGATATTGGCAAAGATAAATGGCATTAGTGTCTAAACGGGTTTAAAGGGTTTGTCGTTGGCAAAAGGTACAAAGCTGAGTCCATGGCCGCGAAGGTGTTCTAGATGTAGTCCTTATGGGCAATTTTTATGTTGAAATAAGATGGAGTCCTTAGTGTATAATCGAAAAAGTGGGGATTTAATATTAATTATTAGACTCAAATACAAAAACATAGAATTTTATAGCCAAAAAATGAGTCATTCTATCAGTAAAATGATAAGGAGTGAAAGCACATGGTGTTCCTACAGTTGTGTTTGAGTATTACGCATGTATGTCCTTACGTACGATTGATGATGAGGTTCTCCAAGCCCTCGATATGGCCAAAGATAAATGTGGCATTTAGTGTCTAAACTAGTTTTAAAAGGATGTTTTCGTGTCGCAAAAGGTTACAAAGCCTGGAGTCCATGGCGTCGATAAGACTGTTTCTAAGAAAATTTTAGTCCTAGTGCATTATTAATGTGAAGAACATGGGGAGTCCTAGTCTTATATCGAAGAGTGGCTTAATGATATTAGAGTCAATATAGTTATTATTTAGAACCAAAAAATGAGTCATCTATTCAGTAAATGATAAGGACTGAAAGGACAAGGTGTTTCCTAAAGTATTGAGTATTAGCATGTATCCGGACGTGCGATTGATTATGAGGTTCTCCAAGCCCTCGGAGTATGCCAAGATAAAAGTGCATTAGTGTCTAGAAGTTGTTAAAAGAGTTTATCATTTGCCGCAAAAGGTACCAAAGTTGAAGTCCGATGGCTCGAAAGAAGTTTCTAGATGTAGTCCTAGTGCAATTTTTATATTGAGATTAAGATTGAGTCCTAGTTCATATAATTAAAAGAGTGGCTTTAATAATTATTATTAGAGTCAATAACAAAATGGATTGTATAGCTAAAAATGAGTCAAATTTATCAGTCAATGATAAGTCTGAAAGCACAAGTTGTTTTACCTACTAAGGAATTCTCTCCTCCATCTCTCACACAATATACACTATTCCGCCTTCATGGCCAAATGATGAGCCGCCCTTGAATGTGATATCGAAAGCTGATAATGGGACTCCGTTTTGGTTGTCCTCGTGCCGAAGAGGAAGAACGCACTAATCGGTACTCTCGAGTTCAACTTGCCGAGTTCTTGCGTTGCGCTAATAGGTATTGATGAAGGTGACAATTGCATCTCTGGAGGCTATATTAGACTTTAAAACCGTAGATGAACGAAAAATTGGTGAGTTTCAGCCCCGGCCGTCAAGGTTGCACGCCTTTCCTCGTCCCGCACTCTCACTTTCCCTTTCCGCGCGGCCGATTATGGCTTCCTACTCGCCTGCCACGTCGCGATCCACGCATGGCAACGAACCCAACAAATGAATGCATATCTACTACACGACTCCCTCGGTGGCCGCAATCATTTCCTGTTCCTCTTCTCTCATTGCCGCCGTCTGTTCGTCCATGGCTCCCCTCGATTTTTTCCGATTGCAGTCCTGCGGCTGCAACCCTAGCGCCGCCCATCCATTGTTACCGTTTGGAAGGCTCCCAACAAGATGCCGGATTAATTCAGCCCGCCTTCCTTACGTTGTGGACAATCAACCGCGAATATTCCTTACCTGTTGAGAAACATCTCCCTTTCCAAAATCTGATTCACCTTCCCATTAGGTGTGGATAACCAGCCGCAATTTCCATACATGGCGCAGATAAGCGAGCCGGGCCAACTATTTCCTTACATACGTTGAGCATAAGCAGCTGCCCCAATAATTTCATTATATGGCGAGACAAAAAACCGCCCTTTCCCTTTTCAAAATTTCTGGAAAATCCCGCCTTTTCTATACGATGGATACTCAGCCGCAATCTCCTTATTTAGCATGGATACACATCTGGACGGAAATTGCATAATTTACAGCCGGCTGCTCCCCTATACACGGCCACATTTTCAGCCTCTTTGGACAAAGGAAACGTGGCTAAACCACCGGACATATTCATTTGGATAACGTTCCCTTGACATCAAGTATCTTTTTTTTTTTTTTTTTTTTTTTTTTTTTTTTTGTTTTTTTTTTTTCTTTTTATACATTATCTCTATCGGGT
>JACGWO010000006.1:17090744-17143622 GCA_034509735.1 Sesamum alatum
CTAGGACTAGTTCTAGAACACTCTTTGAGCCATGGACTCATCTTTGTACCTTTGCGCAACGAAGAACTACTTTAAAACAAGTTTAGACACTAATGCACTTTTATCTTTGCCATATCGAGGGCTTGGAGAACCTTCGTAATGAATCGTACGTCGGATACATGCATGATACTCAACACAATCGTAGAAAACACCTTGTGCTTTCAGTCCTTATCATTGACTGATAGAATGACCCATTTTTTGCTATAAATATATTCTTATTGACTCTAATAATCAATATTAAAGGCACTCTTCGATGATACCACAACGACTCCATCTTATCAACAAAAAATGCATTAGTACTACATCTAAAACACTCTTTTGAGCCATGGACTCAGCTTTGTACCTTTGCACAACGAAAAACTCCTTTAAACAAGTTTAGACATTAATGCACTTTTATCTTTGCCATATCGAGGGCTTGGAGAACCTTCATAATCAATCCTACATCCTGATACATGCCTAATACTTAACACAATTGTAGGAAACACCTTGTGCTTTCAGTCCTTATCATTGACTGATAGATGACTTATTTTTGGCTATAAATATATTCGTATTGACTCTAATAATCAATATTAAAGCCACTCTTTGATTATATGACTAGGATATCATCTTATTCAACATAAAAATGGACTAGGACTACATCTAGAACACCCTTTGATCCATGGACTCATCTTTGTGCCTTTGCACAACAGCAAACTCCTTTAAACAAGTTTAGACACTAATGCACTTTTATCTTTGCCATATCGAGGGCTTGGAGAACCTTCATAACCTATCGTACGTCCGGATACATGCCTAATACTCAACACAATCGTAGGAAACACATTGTGCTTTCAGTCCTTATCATTGACTGATAGATGACTTATTTTTTGCTATAAATATATTCGTATTGACTCTAATAATTAATATTAAAGTCACTCTTCGATTATATGACTAGCACTCCATCTTATTCAACATAAAAATGCACTAGGACTACATCTAGAACACTCTCGGTGAAGGTAAGTTTCATTAAAAGATAGAATTACAAATATTACAAGTTAGTCGAATGGTTCCTTGGGAATGTGTCCAAGGAATCCGCCAAAGTCTATATAATGCTATCGTACTGATATTACAAGGAAGCTCAGAACTCAACGTTTAGACACTAACGCACTTTTATCATTGCCATATCGAGGGCTATGAGAACCTTCATAATCAATCGTACGTCCGGATACTTGTCTAATACTCAACACAATCGTAGGAAACACCTTTGTGCTTTCAGTCCTTACCATTGACTGATAGATGACTCATTTTTTGTTATAAAAGTATTCGTATTGACTCTAATAATCAATATAAAGCCACTCTTTGATTATATGACTAGGATATCATCTTATTCAATATAAAAATGGACTAGGACTACATCTGGAACACCTTTTTGAGCCATGGACTCATCTTGGTACCTTTGCGCAACGGCAAACTCCTTTAAACAAGTTTAGAGACTAATGCACTTTTATCTTTGCCATATCGAGGGCGTCGAGAACCTTCATAATCAATCGTACGTCCAAATACATGCCTAATACTCAACACAACCGTAGGAAACATCTTGTGCTTTCAGTCCTTATCATTGACTGATAGATGACTCATTTTTTACTATAAATATATTCGTATTGACTCTAATAATCAGTATTAAAGCTACTCTTCGATTATACGACTAGGTCTCCATCTTATTCAACATAAAAATGCACTAGGACTACATCTAGAACACTCTTTCGAGCCATGGACTCAGCTTTGTACCATTTGCGCAACGACAAACTCCTTTAAACAAGTTTAGACACTAATGCACTTTTATCTTTGCCATATCAAAAGCTTGGAGAACCTTCATAATCAATCTTACATCCGGATACATGCCTAATACTCAACATAATCGTAGGAAACACCTTGTGCTTTCAGTCCTTATCATTTTTTTTTTTTTAGGTAATTGTAAATTTCATAAATAAAAGGAGTGTTAACAACAATGATAAAGGCAAAACCGCCTTGTCCGGAGGGTGCACCAAGGAAGGCAACAGTGATTCAGCAATCCTGGCACAAAGTAACATCAACAAGCCAATCCCAACAAGGGCAAAGGAGGAAACACAACCAACAAGCCATTTCAAAGCGGAGTCAATGGCAGGAAAACAAAAGAGCAGACCAATCACGGCTGCAAGCCGGCTCAAGAACAGCAAGGGGAAATCAACAAGGCAGCTCCAAAAACAGCAATCAACAGTCAACAACAATCATCAATCAACAAGAACCACTCATTATTCAACAAGGGAGGCTCCATGGGATACACCAAAGGCGGAAAAAGGGCAAAAGTTTGAAGCGTGGGCTTCAAGTCGTCTCCGCGGATGCGTGAGCATACCTGCTCAAGAACAAGATCCACCAAAGCATTAACTGAAAGGGAGGAGCTTTGGAATCTATGAGAATTACGCTCATCCCAAATGTGATAAACAAGAGAGGCAAGAGTGGCACGGTATGTTTCATTAATGATATGTTTACCACGCCATCGAATGGAGGCCCATCTGATGCCAAGACTCCACGAAGAATTAGGCCATTGGATTTTTGTACGCTGTCTAAGGAGGGAAAGGCATCTCCGGGAGAAAGTGCATTCAAAGAAGAGGTGAGCGTGGCTCTCAGCCATGCGAGATTTTTTATATTTTTTTCATGCTTTTTTGTCTTCTCTGTCAGTCCTTATCATTGACTGATAGATGATTCATTTTTTGCTATAAATATATTCGTATTGACTCTAATAATCAATATTAAAGTCACTCTTCTATGATACCACTAGGACTCCATCTTATCAACATAAAAATGCATTAGTACTACATCTAAAACACTCTTTTGAGCCATGGACTCAGCTTTGTACCTTTGCACAACGAAAAACTCCTTTAAACAAGTTTAGACATTAATTCACTTTTATCTTTGTCATATTGAGGGCTTGGAGAACCTTCATAATCAATCTTACATCCTGATACATGCCTAATACTCAACACAATCGTAGTAAAAACCTTGTGCTTTCAGTCCTTATCATTGATTGATAGATGACTTATTTTTGGCTATAAATATATTTGTATTGACTTTAATAATCCATATTAAAGCCACTCTTTGATTATACGACTGGGATATCATCTTCTTCAACATAAAAATGCACTAGGACTACATCTAGAACACCCTTTTGAGCCATGGACTCATCTTTGTACCTTTGCACAACGGCAAACTCCTTTAAACAAGTTGAGAGACTAATGCACTTTTATCTTTGCCATATCGAGGACTTCGAGAACCTTCATAATCAATCGTACGTCCGATACATGCCTAATACTCAACACAATCGTAGGCAACACCTTGTGCTTTCAGTCCTTATCATTGAACGATAGAAGACTCATTTTTTGCGATAAATATATTCGTATTGACTCTAATAATCAATATTAAAGCATATCTTCGATTATAATAGTAGGACTCCATCTTATTCAACATCAAAATGCACTAGGACTACATCTAGAACACTCTTCTGAGTCATGGACTCAGCTCTGTATCTTTGCGCAACGGACAAACTCCTTTAAACAAGTTTAGACACTAATGCACTTTTATCATTGCCATATCGAGGGCTTGGAGAACCTTCATAATCAATCGTACGTCCGGATACATGCCTAATACTCAACACAATCGTAGGAAACACCTTGTGTTTTCAGTCCTTATCATTGACTGATAGATGACTCATTTTTGGCTATAAATATATTCGTATTGACTCTAATAATCAATATTAAAGCCACTCTTTGATTATAATACTAGGACTCCGTCTTATTCAACATCAAAATTCACTAGGACTAGTTCTAGAACACTCTTTTGAGCTATGGACTCATCTTTGTACCTTTGCGCAACGTCAATCTCCTTTAAACAAGTTTAGTGTCTAAAACTTGTTTAAAGGAGTTTGTCGTTGCGCAAATGTACAAAAGCTGAGTCCATGGCTCGAAAGAGTGTTCTAGATGTAGTCCTAGTGCATTTTTAGGTTGAGTAAGATGGAGTCCTAGTCATATAATCAAAGAGTGGCTTTAATATTGATTATTAGAGTCAATACGAATATATTTATAGCAAAAAATGAGTCATCTATCAGTCAATGATAAGGACTGAAAGCATAAGGTGTTTTCTACGATAGTGTTGAGTATTAGGCATGTATCCGGATGTACGATTGATTATGAACGTTCTCCAAGCCCTCGATATGGCAAATATAAAAGTAAATTAGTTTCTAAACTTGTTTAAAGGAGTTTGTCGTTGCGCAAAGATACAGAGCTGAGTCCATGGCTCGAAAGAGTGTTCTAGATGTAGTCCTAGTGCATTTTTATGTTGAATAAGATGGAGTCCTAGTATTATAATCAAAAGTTGGCTTTAATATTGATTATTAGAGTCAATACGAATATATTTGTGGCCAAATAAGAGTAATCTATCTGTCAATGATAAGGACTGAAAGCACAAGGTGTTTCCTACGATTGTGTTTAAGTATTAGGCATGTATCCCGACATACGATTGATTATGAAGGTTCTCCAAGCCCTCGATATGGCAAAGATAAAAGTGCATTAGTGTCTAAACTTGTTTAAAGGAGTTTGTCGTTGCGCAAATGTACAAAGCTGAGTCCATGGCTCGAAAGAGTGTTCTAGATGTAGTCCTAGTTCATTTTTAGGTTAAATAAGATGGAGTCCTACTCGTATAATCGAAGAGTGGCTTTAATATTGATTATTAGTGTCAATACGAATATATTTGTAGCCAAAAAAGAGTCATCTATCAGTCAAAGATAAGGACTGAAAGCACAACTAGTTTCCTACGATTGTGTTGATCATTAGGCATGTATCCAGACGTACGATTGATTATGAAGGTTCTCCAAGCCCTCGATATGGCAAAGAAAAGTGCATTAGAGTCTAAACTTGTTTATAGGAGTTTATCGTTGCGCAAAGGTATAAAGCTGAGTCCATGGCTCGAAATAGTATTCTAGATGGAATCCTAGTAGTATAATCGAAGAGTTGCTATTATATTTAATTATTAGAGTCAATACGAATATATTAATAGCCAAATATGATTCATCTATGAGTCAATGATAAGGAGTGAAAGCACAAGGTGTTTCCTATCATTGTGTTGAGTATTAGGCATGTATCCGGATGTACGATTGATTATGAAGGTTCTCCAAGTCCTCGATATGGCAAAGATAAAAGTGCATTAGTGTCTAAACTTGTTTAAAGGAGTTTGTCGTTGCGCAAATGTACAAAGCTGAGTCCATGGCTCGAAAAAGTGTTCTAGATGTAGTCCTAGTTCATTTTTAGGTTAAATAAGATGGATTCCTAGTCGTATAATCGAAAGAGTGGCTTTAATATTGATTATTAGAGTCAATACGAATATATTTATAGCAAAAAATGAGTTATCTATTAGTTGATGATAAGGACTGAAAGCAAAGGGTATTTCCTACTATTCTTTGTGTATTGGGCATGTATCCGGATGTACAATTGATTATGGAGGTTTTCCAAGCCCTCGATATGGCAAAGATAAAAGTGCATTAGTGTCTAAATTTGTTTAAAGGAGTTTGTCGTTGCGCAAAGGTACATAGATCAGTCCATGGCTCAAAAGAGTATTCTAGATGTAGGTCCTAGTGCTTTTTTATGTTGAAATATGATGGAGTCCTAGTCATATAATCGAAGAGTGGCTTTAATATTGATTATTAGTGTCAATACGAATATATTTGTAGCTAAAAAAAGAGTCATCTATCAGTCAAAGATAAGGACTGAAAGCACAAGGTGTTTTCTACGATTGTGTTGAGTATTACGCATGTATCCGGATGTACAATTGATTATGAATGTTCTCCAAGCCCTCGACATGGCAAAGATAAAAGCACATTAGTGTCTAAACTTGTTTAAAGGAGTTTCTCGCAGCAAAATGGTACAAAGCTGAGTCCTTGACTCAAATGAGTGTTCTAGATGTAGTCCTATGAGTCCATGGCTCAAAAGAGTGTTCTAGATGTAGTCCTAGTGCATTTTTATGTTGAATAAGATGGGAGTACTAGTCGTATAATGGAAGAGTGGTTTTAATATTGATTATTAAAGTCAATACGAATATATTTATAGCAAAAAATGAGTCATCTATCAGTCAATGATAAGGAATGAAAGCACAAGGTGTTTCCTACGATTGTGTTGAGTATTAGGCATGATTCCGGACGTACGATTGATTATGAAGGTTCTCGAAGCCCTTGATATGGCAAAGATAAAAGTGCATTAGTGTCTAAACTTGTTTAAAGGAGTTTGTCGTTGCGCAAAGGTACAAAGATGAGTCCATGGCTCAAAAGGGTGTTCCAGATGTAGTCCTAGTCCATTTTTATGTTGAATAAGATGATATCCTAGTCATATAATCAAAGAGTGGCTTTATATTGATTATTAGAGTCAATACGAATACTTTTATAACAAAAAATGAGTCATCTATCAGTCAATGGTAAGGACTGAAAGCACAAGGTGTTTCCTACGATTGTGTTGAGTATTAGGCATGATTCCGGACGTACGATTGATTATGAAGGTTCTCGAAGCCCTTGATATGGCAAAGATAAAAGTGCATTAGTGTCTAAACTTGTTTAAAGGAATTTGTCGTTGTGCAAAGGTACAAAGCTGAGTCCATGGCTCAAAAGAGTGTTTTAGATGTAGTACTTGTCCATTTTTATATTGAATAAGATGGAGTTCACCTGGTACTAGCAGTTTTATCGGGGAATTTCTCATCTTAGTAGGAGCTTTCCAAAGAAATAGCTTAGTAGCAACATTAGCAACGCGAGTCCTAGTCGTATAATCGAAGAGTGGCTTTAATATTGATTATTAGAGTCAATACGAATATATTTATAGCCAAAAATGAGTCATCTATCAGTCAATGATAAGGACTAAAACACAAGGTGTTTCCTACGATTGTTTGAGTATTAGGCATGTATCCGGATGTACGATTGATTATGAAGCTTCTCCGAGCCCTCGATATGGAAAAGATAAAAGTGCATTAGTGTCTAAACTATTTTAAAGGAGTTTGTCATGGCGCAAAGGTACAAAGATGAGTTCATGGCTCGAAAGAGTGTTCTAAATGTAGGGAAACACCTTGTGCTTTCAGTCCTTATCATTGAATGATAGATGACTCATTTAGGCTATTAATATATTCATATTGACTGTAATAATCGATATTAAAGCCACTCTTCGATTATACGACTAGGACTCCATCTTATTCAACATAAAAATGTACCATACTACATTTAGAACACTCTTTTGAGCCATGGACTCAGTTTTGTACCTTTGCGTAACGACAAACTCCTTTAAATAAGTTTAGACACTAATGCACTTTTATCTTTGCCATCTCGAGGGCTTGGTCAACCTTCGTAATCAATCGTACTTCCGGATACATGCCTTATACCCAACACAATCATAGGAAACATCTTGTGCTTTCAGTCCTTATTATTGACTGATAGATGACTCATCTTTGGCTATAAATATATTCGTATTGACTCTAATAATCATTATTAAAGCCACTATTCGATTATACGACTAGGACTCCATCTTATTCAACATAAAAAACCAGTAGGACTACTTCCAGAACACTGTTTTCGAGCCATGGACTCAGCTTTGTAGCTTTGTGCAACGACAAACTGTTAGAATAGGTGACCAGAAAGCCAATAGGTTTGGCGATTTGTAACCTATCTGACAACTTGATGTAAATGTAATATTATTATGTGATGAATATGATGAGTATTCGTCACCAATGGTACCTTATTTGTTGCGCTCATCTTACATTTGTTAAAACGGTGTTTAACTTATATCGCAACAAATCCCACAGACCATGGATAACAACTCGTGCAGTTGGGCCACGCATTGGATGGTGGTCATGAAACCAACTGATTAATAGTTTGGTCTGAAACGTTTCAAGTCGAGGACCTCGAGACAGGGCATCAAGAGTCCTATTGAGACTTGCATCAAGAGTCGTGTTCATTGGATGAGTGTCGTGTTTCATCGGCGACAGGCGTGGGACGCCTACACGATCTTGATGGGTTGGTCGACTAGGGTCGAGACGACTGGACTGACTCACGGGGATCATCATATGGAAGCCTTGGAGGTTTGGTCGGTATGATTGGTTTTCCCCAGTTCCGATAGTACGGGAGTAATCCTCAGACTTGAGGAATCATGCCAGTCGCGTGCACAGGACGGCTGTATCTTGGATCTGGCGAGAGGTAATCATTCTGTAAGATGATTATCATAAGCCTTGTCCAGTGCAGTCGGAATGTGTAGCGAGACGGTGGATTCCAAGAAGAGGATCCGTCCCCTGTCAGTATGTGACAGAGGTTTCTCCTATGCACTCGGAGACACGTTCATGCTGTTTGAAGCTGTGGCCACAGTGGTTGGTCGAACAGGGAATGGTTTCCTGTGTCGACGCAATGAAGCATACGTGGTCGAGTATTAAGCATAGATGCCTAGTCAAGGATGGGAACCGACGCCCAATTCCATACCCTAGACTAAGGCCGGGAGACGGTAGACGGAAGGATCGTACCCGTACGGAATCGGCGCCTAAATGTTCACGCCAATTCACCTAGTCTCTAGTGCCATGGACCATTGCTAGACGGCCACCCATGGTAACGGGCCCTTGTGGACACGGGCCCAAGTCTAGCTGAGGGTGAACCTAAAGGGTCACACACAAATCACCGAGGAGGTTGAGAGATCGACTTGGAGTCAATCTCGAAGGATAAAAATAAGTAATTGGATTACTTAAGGGAAAGTCCATTGGATGGAAGGGCCGATATTGTATTAATCGTAAATTGGATTTTCGATTAAATATGGAAAGTTGAGACGTTGAGACGTTGGATCTTTTAATTGGATTAAAAGATCAACGGGAATAATTTAAATGGACATTAAATTGGATTTAATGTTGGATTCGTCGTAATTGGATTACGATAAAACCCGGTCCGTTAAATTATACCCGAGAGGAGAAATAATTCCTATTTTGGAATAGGAAGAAGTTGGACTTCTTCCCTTAATTAAACATGGCCGACATGCTCCCTTGGAGGAAGCAAAATCAGCCATGTTTCATGCTAGGTGGTATGTTGACTTATCTCTTTTTTGGAAAGAGACAAATCAACTCCAATCAAACTCTTCCCTTTTGGTATGATTTGATCATACCATAAATTTTGGTAGGCTTGATTGAAGAATTGATGGTGATTGATTGGAATAAATCTAGACATCCTTGGATGAACCTAGACACATTCCAATAATCACATTAATTATGTATATATATTAGAATATACAACACCAAGCATAAGTGATTCATTATTCATCTTTTTCTAGGAAAAAGAGAAGAGAAAAATCCCTCTCCTCTCTCTCCAATTTCGTGCTCTCTCCCTCTCTCACACTTGTGTTCTTCACTTGATTTTGAATCAAGAAGAAGAACAAAGTAAGATTAAGAGAACACTAATTCATAGTGTTCTTCTCTTAAACCGATTCCTTCTAAACCCGTTCTTCTCTAGCAAGAAGAACGTGTGTTTCTTCTGGTGTGGTGTGGATCACCTTTGGAGTATCCATACGTTTGGATTTCGTGAGCATTCCGGAGAAGGAACAACGCTAGTAGCCGGGAGCATACGCTACACAATCAAAGGTAACGGTTTATTATGCTTTGATTGATTTCATTTATATATCTATGCCCTATGTGTTTAAATAGATGTTTTAATATTTACACATCCTACATCGAATGCTCGGTTGAGCACCCAACCCTTGGGATTCGCGTATTTTGAATTTGATTTAATTTTACGCATAATTTCTCGCTTCCGCTCGTGCTCCCGGGCGGATCCGCTTGTCCTTCACAAACTCCTTTTAACAAGTTTAGACACTAACGCACTTTTTTCTTTGCAATATCGAGGGCTTGGAGAACCTTCATAATCAATCATACGTCTGGACACATGCCGAATACTCAATACAACCGTAGGAAACACCTTGTGCTTTCAGTCCTTATCATCGACTGATAGATGACTCAGTTTGCTATATATATATTCGTATTGAGTCTAATAATCAATTTAAAGCCATTCTTCGATTTTAAGACTAGGACTTCATGTTATTCGACATTAAAATGCACTAGGACTACATCTAGAACACTCTCTTGAACCATGGACTCATCTTTGTACATTTGCGCAACGACAAACTCCTTTAAACAAGTTTAGACACTAATGCACTTTTATCTTTGCCATATCGAGGGCTTGGAGAACCTTCATAACAAATCGTACGTCCGGATACATGCCTAATACTCAACACAATAGTGGAAAATACCTTGTGCTTTCAGTCCTTCTCATTGACTGATAGATGACTTATGTTTGGCTATAAATATATTCGTATTGACTCTAATAATCAATATTAAAGCCACTCTTCGATTATACAACTAGGACTCCATCTTATTCAACATAAAAATGCTCTAGGACTACATCAAGAACACTCTTTCGAGTGATGGACTCAGCTTGGTACCTTTGCTCAACAACAAACTCCTTAAACAAGTTTAGACACTAATGCACTTTTATCTTTGCCATATCGTGGGCTTGGAGAACCTTCATAATCAATCGTACGTCCGGATACATGCCTAATACTCAACACAATTGTAGGAAACACCTTGTGCTTTCAGTCCTTATCTTTGACTGATAGATGACTTATTTTTGGCTATATATAAATTTGTATTGACCCTAATAATCAATATTAAAGTCACTATTCGATTATATGACTTGGATTCCATCTTATTCAACATAAAAATGCACTAGGACTACATCTAGAAACACTCTTCTAGCCATGGACTAGCTTTGTACCTTTGCGCAACGACAAACTCCTTTAAAAAAGTTTAGACACTAATGCACTTTTATATTTGCCATATCGAGGGCTTGGTCAACCTTCGTAATCAATCGTATGTCTGGATACATGCTTAATACTCAACACAATCGTAGGAAACACTTTGTGCTTCCAGTGGTTATCATTGACTGATAGATGACTCATTTTTGGCTATATATATATTCGTATTGACTCTAATAATCAATATTAAAGCCACTCTATGATTATACGACTAGGACTCCATCTTATTCAACATAAAATGCACTAGGACTACATCTAGAACACTATTCGAGCCATGAACTCAGCTTTGTACCTTTGCGCAACGACAAACTCCTTTAAACAAGTTTAGACACACTCACTTGGTGTGGACGAAAAGGGTGACCTTTCCCCTCCTTATTTGGCTGTTGAAACTCCATTTCCTTCCTCCTCATGTGCTGAAAACTCGCCACCATCATCCCCACTTCTGCGGATTTCTCAAAACTTGGCTGCGCCGGCAAATAGAGTCTCTTCACTTGGTGTGGACGAAGAGGGTGCCCTTTCCCCTCCTCATATGGCTGTTGAAGCTCCACTTCCTTCCCCCTCATGTGCTGAAAACTCGCCACTAACAACCCCATTTCTGTCGGTTTCTCAAAACTTGGCTGCGCCGACGAATAGAGTCTCTTCGAGCCGGCCATTGCTTCCATGGCCTTCTTCCCCACTCACTCATGGATCTTCTTACAAAGATGTGCTTAAAGGACACCCTACCAATCTCATAACGGCTGGAAAAGAAGCCTTTGCTGCTGAAGGTAATGAATTCATGCCTTGCTCTTTGTCACGCCCCAATGAAACTATTCTCCCTCTCAACGTAGAAGATTCCTCTATCATTATGGCTGATGTGAATTCTCCGGTTGCTCCGGTCTTGGTTAACAATTTGATTAATGTGGCTGATTCTCCGGCTTTGGTTGATGGCCCTTTTAACATGATTACTCCGGTTGCTGCGGGCTTGTTAGTCAATTCGGCTAATTCTAATGCCTCGATTGCCTCGGTTGTTATTGCTGGTTCTCCGGTTGCTCCGGACTTGCGTATTGACCCATCAAAAAATATTGATACGGTTGGTACGTCCTTGCTTAATTCATCTTCTAAATTGAATTTTCCGAGTGTCCCGTATTTGCCTTTGGGGCTGAATTCTCATCATGACGCCTTTGCTGCCTCTTGCGAGCAATTGAAAAAGAAGTCCTTGCGGTTTGTTCCCCCGGAATTCCAAAACGGAGAAGTTATTGTTCGATCCTCTCTTGACATGATAAAAAATGGTTCTAAGCGGTGGGAAACTACGGCGGTTGGATACCTCCTTGGTCGCAAACCACCTTTCTTTCCCTTCCGGGACTTCGTTCATGCGAATTGGCCCGGTATCAAAGAAGTGACAACCACTATCAATGGTTTCTTCTTCTTCACTTTTGAAAATGCTTCGGCTATGGATGGGATTATTGAGAGCGGTCCTTGGCTCTTCCAAGGACAGCCCATTGTTCTTCAAAGATGGGAACCCGGAATGGTCTTACGAAAACAAAGCCACACTCAAGTTCCTATTTGGATCCGCCTTTGCACCTTCCTGTTGAACTCTGGACAGATGAGGGTTTGAGTACCATTGCTAGCGGTATTGGCAAGCCACTATACAACGATGCTATCACAAAGGCATGCACGAGACTGGACTTTGCTCGTGTATGCGTTATGCTTGATTACTCCTCCACTCTCCCCAAGCACATTATCATCATGATTCCTTCAGAGGATGGATCGGAGTCACCATGCCGCATTGACGTCGAATATGAATGGATCCCACCTAAGTGCCGAACTTGCTGCTCCCTTGGCCATTCGGCCAAGGCTTGCCCTACCTTGGAAAAGCTGCCAAAACAACCGGCCGCTATCTACATTCCAAAATCAGGCCCTCCTTGGACCACAACTACCGAGCATGCTCCGGCCAACTCTACTTCGAAGCAGGCACATCAGAAACACTCGGTTGCTTCCTATGTCCCCAAGACTCCGAATCACCGGGCCACAACTTTAGGGAATGCTCCTGTCCAATTAATTCCAGCCCCGCCATCTCCTTTGGAAGGAGCAACTGTTGATGATCATCCTCCTCCCCCTTTGGAGAATATTGAGAGCATCCCTACTCACGATCCTTTTGAAGCTCTCAATGAGGTGTCCCTTGAAGCTGATCTCACCTCCTCGGGCCCTAATAGACGCAGCCCGCCTCATGGTTATAAATGACTTGAGCTGCCACTTGGAATGTGCGGGGCTTTTTGTTGGATTGATCAGTTCGCTTCGACTGGCTTGTAGCAGTGTTTGTTATGTTGCCTTTGTTTATTTTGGGTCGGCTTGTAGTCGAGTTGTTTTTGGCCTATTGATGTATTTTTACTATCATGTCTGCCTTGTTGCTTTGTGCTCCTCGTCGGAGCTGGCTTGGCGTTGTTTTGTGCCTAGGATTGGTAGATTGATGTTGCCTTCCTGGGCCTTCGTTCTTTTGAGGACTTGGCGCACAGCCTACGTCACTGATGTAACTTTCTCTTTATTTATGCAATTTACCTTTACCTAAAAAAAACAAGTTTAGACATAAATGCACTTTTATCTTTTCCAAATCGAGGGCTTGGAGAGCCTTCATAATTAATCGTACGTCCGGATACATGCCTAATACTCAACATAATAGTAGGAAACACCTTGTGCTTTCAGTCCTTATCTATGACTGATAGATGACTCATTTTTTGCTATAAATATATTCGTATTGACTCTAATAATCAATATTAAAGCCACTCTTCGATTATACGACTAGGACTCCATCTTATTCAACATTAAAAAGCACTAGGACTACATCTAAAACACTGTTTCGAGCCATGGCCTCAGCTTTGTAGCTATGTGCAACGACAAACACCTTTTAACAAGTTTACACACTAATGCACTTTTATCTTTGCAATATCGAGGGCTTGGAGAACCTTCATAATCAGTCATACGTTCGGACACATGCCTAATACTCAACTCAATCGTAGGAAACACCTTGTGCTTTTAGTCCTTATCATTGACTGATAGATGACTCATTTTTTGCTATAAATATATTCGTATTGACTCTAATAATCAATATTAAAGTCACTCTTCGATTTCAAGACTAGGACTTCATGTTATTCAACATTAAAATGCACTAGGACTACATCTAGAACACTCTTTTAAGCCATGGACTTATCTTTGTACCTTTGCGCAACGACAAACTCATTTAAACAAGTTGAGACACTACTGCACGTTTATATTTGCCATATCGAGGGCTTGGTCAACCTTCGTAATCAATCGTACGTCCGGATACATGCCTAATACTAAACACAATCCTAGGAAACACGTTGTGCTTTCAGTCCTTCTCATTGACTGATAGATGACTCATTTTTGGCAATAAATATATTCGCATTGACTCTAATAATCAATATTAAAGCCACTCTTCGATTATATGACTAGAACTCCATCTTATTCAACATAAAAATGCACCAGGATAACAACTATAACACTCTTTTGAGCCATGGACTCAATTTTGTACCTTTGCGCAACGACAAACTCCTTTAAACAAGTTTAGACACTAATGCACTTTTATCTTTGTCATATCGAGGGCTTGGAGAACCTTCATAATCAATCGTACGTCCGGATACATGCCTAATTCTCAACACAATAGTAGAAAACACCTTGTGCTTTCGTTCCTGATCATTGACTGATAGATGACTCATTTTTGACGATAAATATATTCGTATTGACTCTAATAATCAATATTTAAGCCACACTTTGATTATATGACTAGGACTCTATCTTATTACTCATAAAAATTCACTAGGACTACATCTAGAACACTCTTTGTAGTCATGGACTCAGCTTTGTACCTTTGCGCAACAACAAACTCCTTTTAACAAGTTTAGACACTAATGCACTTTTATCTTTCCCATATCGAGAGCTTGGAGAACCTTCATAATCAATTGTACGTCCGGATACATGCGTTATACTCAACACAACCGTAGGAAACACCATGTGCTTTCAGTCCTTATCATTGACTGATAGATGACTCATTTTTTGCTATAAATATATTCATATTGACTCTAATAATTAATATTAAATCCACTCTTCGACTATATGACTAGGACTCCATCTTATTCAACATAAAAATTCACTAGGACTCCATCTAGAACATTCTTTTGAGTCATGGACTTAGCTTTATAGCTTTGCGCAACAACAAACTCCTTTTTAACAATTTTAGACACTAATGCACTTTTATCTTTGGCATATCGAGGGCTTGGAGAACCCTCATAATCAATCGTACGTCCGGATACATGCCTAATACTCAATACAATCTTAGGAAACACCTTGTGCTTTCAGTCCTTATCATTTACTTATAGAGGACTCATTTTTGGTTCTAAATATAATTATTTTGACTCTAATAATCAATACTAAAGCCACTCTTCGATTATAAGACTAGGACTCCATGTTATTCAACATTAAAATGCACTAGGACTACATCTAGAACAGTCTTTCGAGCCATGGACTCAACTTTGTACCTTTGCGCCACGACAAACTCCTTTAAACAAGTTTAGACACTAATGCACTTTTATCTTTGCCATATCGAGGGCTTGGAGAACCTTCATAATCAATCCCACGTCCGGATACATGCCTAATTCTCAACACAATAGTAGAAAACACCTTGTGCTTTCAGTCATGATCATTGACTGATAGATGACTCATTTTTTATGATAAATATATTCGTATTGACTCTAATAATCAATATTAAAGCCACACTTCGATTATATGACTAGGACTCCATCTTATTACTCATAAAAATTCACTAGGACTACATCTAGAAGACTCTTTTGATTCATTGACTCAGCTTTGTACCTTTGCGCAACAACAAACTCGTTTTAATAAGTTTAGACACTAATGCACTTTTATCTTTCCATATCGAGGGCTTGGAGAAGTTTCATAATCAATTGTACGTCCGGATACATGCCTAATTATATACACAATAGTAGGAAACACCTTGTGCTCTCAGTCATTGTCATTGACTGATAGATGACTCATTTTTTGCTATAAATATATTCGTATTGACTCTAATAATCAATATTAAAGTCACTTTTCAATTATATGACTAGGACTCAATCTAATTCAACATAAAAATGCACTAGGAATACATCTAGAACACACTTTTGAGCCATGGACTCAGATTTGTACCTTTTACACAACGACAAACTCCTTTTAACAACTTTCGACACTAATGCACTTTTAACTTTGGCATATCGAGGGCTTGGAGAACCTTGATAATCAATCGTACGTCCGGATACGTTCCTAATATTCAATACAATCTTAGAAAACACCATGTGCTTTCAGTCCTTATCATTTACTGATAGATGACTCATTTTTTGTTCTAAATATAATTATATTGACTCTAATAATCAATATTAAAGCCACTCTTCGATTATAAGACTAGAACTTCATGTTATTCAACATTAAAATGCACTAGGACTACATCTAGAACAGTCTTTCGAGCCATGGACTCAGCTTTGTACCTTTGCGCCACGTCAAACTCCTTAAACTAGTTTAGACACTAATGCACATTTATCTTTGCCTTATCGAGGGCTTGAAGAACCTTCATAATCAATCGTACGTCCGGATACATGCGTAATACTCAACACAATCGTAGGAAAGACCATGTGCTTTCAGTCCTTATCATTGACTGATAGATGACTCATTTTTGGCTATAAATATATTCGTATTGACTCTAATAATTAATATTAAATCCACTCTTCGACTATATGACTTGGACTCCATCTTATTTAACATAAAAATTCACTAGTACTACATCTAGAACACTCTTTTGAGTCATGGACTCAGCTTTTATCTTGCCATATCCAGGGCTTTGAGATCCTTCATAATCAATCGTACGTCCGGATACATGCCCAATACTCAACACAATAGTAGGAAACACCTTGTGCTTTCAGTTCTTATCATTGACTAATAGATGACTCATTTTTTGCTATAAATATATTCATATTGACTCTAGTAATCAATAATCAAAGCCACTCTTCAATTATATGACTAGGACTCAATCTTATTCAACATAAAAATGCACTAGGACTACATCTAGAACACTCTTTTGAGCCATGGACTCAGCTTTGTACCTTTGTGCAATGACAAACTCGTTTAAACAAGTTTAGACACTAATGGACTTTTATCTTTGCCATATCGAGGGCTTTAAGAACTTTCATAATCAATCGTACGTCCGAATACATGCCTAATACTTAACATAATCGTACGAAACACCTTGTGCTTTCAGTCCTTATCATTGACTGATAGATGACTCATTTTTGGCCATAAATATATTCGTATTGACTTTAATAATCCATATTAAAGCCACTCTTCGATTATACAACTAGGACTCCATCTTATTCAATATTAAAATGCACTAGGACTACATCTAGAACACTCTTTCGAGCTATGGATTCAGCTTTGTACCTTTGCGCAACGACAAACTCCTTTAAACAAGTTTAGACAATAATGCACTTTTATCTTTACCATATCGAGGGATTAGAGAACCTTCATAATCAATCTATGTCCAGATCCATACCTAATTCTCAACACAATAGTAGAAAACAATTTGTGCTTTCAGTCCTGATGATTGAATGATAGATGACTAATTTTTGGCGATAAATATATTCGTATTGACTCTAATAATCAATATTAAAGCCACTCTTCGATTATAATACTAGGACTCCATGTTATTCAACATAAAAATGCACTAGGACTACATCTAAAACAGTCTTTCGAGCCATGGACTCAGCTTTGTACCTTTGCGCAACGACAAACTCCTTTAGGAAGTCCCATTCAACCGTGTCATAAGCCTTTCTCAAGTCCACTTTCAAGGCACATCTCGGAGGTGAACGTTGTTGATTGTACCCATCGAAAAGCTCTTGTGCCGACAAGATATTATCACTAATAGATCGCCCTGGAACAAAAGCATTCTGAGTCGAACTAATTAACCTATCCAGCAAAGGCCGAAGCCGCTGCACCATGATCTTCGTGATCGCTTTATACAACACGTTGCAACACGAAATAGGCCAGACATCGGCCACAGTGACCGGGGATTGAACTTTAGGGATGAGTGCAAGCAAAGTAGCATTAACCTGCTTCAGTAATCGTCCATGATTGAAAAAATCAATCACCGCCTTAGCAACCTCGTCTCCAATAATAGGCCATGCTGCTTTGTAGAACCCTGCTGAATAGCCATCTGGCCCTAGAGATTTATCCTCCGCAATGTTAAAGAAAGCCTCTTTCACCTCTGCCCTAGTAACAGGCATCACAAGTTGGGAGGATTCGTAATCCGTTAAAATATGTCGTGCCCATGGGTGGAGATAGCGAATATCAATATGCCTAATCCGACGATCTCCTCCAAGAAGTCCCTTGTATTAGTTCACAAACTCGTCAACAACCTCTTGGTAGTCCGTCTTAATATGGCCATCAGAAGTGCTGATCTGAAAAATACGTTTAGATGCACGCCTTTTGGCCACCTTACGAAAGAAAACGCGAGTACACTGGTCCCCTCCGTTGAGCCATTGAATCTTTGCCCGTTGCTGCAACATTCTTTGTTCCATTTTAGTGGCCTTCGAGAAAACCACCCGACAACAATACTCCAGATGTAGAATAAGAGAGTTGTGCCTATCCAACTGTAGCACTGATTGTGCTAATGCAAGAAATTCTGCCGCTAGTTGGACGTTCTAGGCGAGGTCTCCTTTTTTCCTCCTCTCAGCACGAAAAATAGGTTTCAGTGCTTTCAGTTTCCGTGTAACCTCATACATAGCCGTGCCCTCAATCTGATGACGCCAGACATCCCGAACTATAGGAATAAAGGACGGAGAGGAAGCAAAATAATTATCAAATCTGAACATGTCGGCCGGCGGGGTAAAGGAGGTACCTTGAAGAACCCAAGGGGAGTGATCCGAAGTACGGGGGTTTAGACTGTGGTAACAGCTATCCGGCCACTGTCGGAACCAACTATCATTGACAAGCATACGGTCAAGTTTCTTCCATAGACTCCATTGATCATCACTGCGATTATGCCATGAAAACGTACACCCCTGCATGGGTAGGTGAATAGGTCCAGTGTCCATCAAGAACCTCCGAAATTCCTCCATAGCGACACGGATGTCACTCGACCGCCCACATACCTCGCTCATGTCCACCACCGTATTAAAATCCCCGAGAACCAGCCATGGCTGATCAGATATTCCCAAGGAAATCCTACCGAGCTCCTGCTAAAGGTCACGTCTAGTCCCAACCTCATTAGACCCATAGACAACCGTAGCAGGGATATAGAAAAGATGTCTACGAATAAACAACTTGCAGTGTATGAATTGTAAGTGTACCATTAGAACCTCTACATCAAGTTCATCATCATTCCAAGCAAGCCAAATACGGTTACCAACAACAGAATAATCAGAAAACCAATTCCAACGAGGAAGTACACAAGATTGTACACGATCAACATTAACCAAAGAAACACGAGTTTCAAGAATACCAAGAAAACATAACCTGTGGGTTGAAACAAGATCGCCAACTGCCACTTGGTGGTCTCTTTGGTTCAGCCCTCGCACATTCCAAACAGCTGCATTAATCATAAAACCAATTCCGAAGGGCTGCATTGTTTAGGGCCCTGAGTGTCTGATACAGTGTCATCCTCACATTCAAGAGCTTCAAAAGTATTAAAGAGGACAATATCCTTTCCCTTGGCAATAGCCATCTCTTGGTTTGGTTCCTTTTCCACGTTCGCTCGTGGAACCGGACGTGTTTCATTTGTTGTTCGAGGCACAAAAAGCTTTCACTGGGGGACGAGGTGGAGGCTTCTGCAGTGAGCAAGAACTCGTGGAGTGCCCCAAGCACATGCACTTGACGCACTTCGGTGGAATCCATTCATACTCCACGTCCATCTTACATGGTACTTCCCGGCCATCCTCCGTAGGAGCCATGATAACAATATGTTTCGGAAGTGTGGAAGAGATATCCAACTTAACACACACACGAGCAAAGTCCAGTCTCGTGCATGCCTTCGTGATAGCATCTTGGTACAGTGGCTTTCCAATCCCACTAGCTACTACACTAAGACCCTCATCAGTCCAAAATTCCACCGGGAGGTGACGTAACCTAATCTAGATTGGGACTTCAGTAAGTTTGTGCTTCCTTAGTGCCAATCTGGCCTCCCAACGTTGAAGGACAATAGGTTGACCGTGGAAAAGCCACGGCCCTCCCTCAAGCACCTCCTCCATCGCTTTCATCGTATTGAATTGAAAAGAAAAAGAAACCATTAGCCGTGGCCGTGACCTTATGCACCATCGACCATGTCTTCTTAGCAAAGGCTTCCATGTCATGAAAGTAAGGGCGACGACCCAAAAAATAGCCAACAATAGTATGCATCCAACGTTGAGAACCATCAAAAATTAAATTCAACGAAGGGCGAACAATAGTTTCACCATTTTAAACCAAAGGAGGAACATAATTAAGAGTTTTCTGAGTAGAATTATGAAATGCAGCAGTAATTTTATCAACAGATGATAATGTAGAATAACTTGATGTCAAGGGAACGTTACCAATGAATATGTCCGGTGGTTTAGCCACGTTTCCTTTGTCCAAAGAGGCTGAAAATGGTGGCCGTGTAAGGGGAGCAGCCGGCTGTAAATTATGCAAATTTCCGTCCAGATGTGTATCCATGCTAAATAAGGAAGATTGCGGCTGAGTATCCACTCGTATAGAAGGCGGATCAGATTGGAAGGAAGGTGTCTCGCCATATAATGAATATTGCAGCTGCTTATCCTCACGTATGTAAGGAATATTGCGGCTGCTTATCTCGCCATGTATGGAAGATTGCGGCTGGTTATCCACACCTATGGAAGGTGAATCAGATTTGAAGGGAGATGTCTCAACAGGTAAGGAATATTGCGGTTGATTGTCCACACGTAAGGAAGGCGGCTGATTATCCGGATCTTGTTGGGAGCCTTCCAAAACAGTAACAATGGATGGCGGCGCTAGGGTTGCAGCCGCAGACTCACCGGAAAAATCGAGGGAGCCATGGACGACGGCGGCAATGAGAGAAGAGGAACAGGAAATGATGCGGCCACCGAGGGAGTGTGTAGTAGATATGCATTCATTTGTTCGGTCGTTGGCATGCGTGGAATCCGACGTGCAGGCCGAGTAGGAGCCATAATCGGCCGGAAAGGAGTGAGAGTGCGGGACGAGGAAGGGCGTGCAACCATTGACGGCCGGGGCTGAAACTCACCAAATTTTTCGTTCCATCTACGGTTTAAGTCTAATATAGCCTCCAGAGATGCAATGTCACCTTCATCAATCACCCTATTAGCCAACGCAAGGAACTCGGACAAGTTGAACTCGGAGAGTAACCGATTAAGTGCGTTCTCCTCTTCCGACGACGGACAACCAACAACGGAGCTCCCATTATCGCTTTCGATATCATTCAAGGGCGGCTCATCATTGGCCATGAAGGCCGAGAATGTGTATATTGTGTGAGAGATGGAGGAGAGAATTCTTAGTAGGAAACAACTTGTGCTTTCAGACCTTATCATTGACTGATAAATGACTCATTTTTAGCTATAAATACATTTGTATTGACTCTAATAATCAATATTAAAGCCACTCTTTAATTATATGACTAGGACTCAATCTTATTCAATATAAAAATGCACTAGGACTACATCTAGAACACTCTTTCGAGCCATGGACTCAACTTTGTACCTTTGCGCAATGATAAACTCCTTTTAACAACTTTAGACACTAATGCACTTTATCTTTGGCATATCGAGGGCTTGGAGAACCCTCATAATCAAATCGTACGTCCGGATACATGCCTAATACTCAATACAATCTTAGGAAACACCTTGTCCTTTCAGTCCTTATCATTTACTGATAGATGACTCATTTTTTGGTTCTAAATATAACTATATTGACTCTAATAATCAATTAAAGCCACTCTTCGATTATAAGACTAGGACTCCATGTTCTTCAACATTAAAATGCACTAGGACTACATCTAGAACAGTCTTTCGAGCCATGGACTCAGCTTTGTACCTTTGCGACACGTCAAACTCCTTTAAACTAGTTTAGACACTAATGCACATTTATCTTTGCCATATCGAGGGCTTGGAGAACCTTCATCATCAATCGTACGTCCGGATACATGCGTAATACTCAACACAACCGTAGGAAACACCATGTGCTTTCACTCCTTATCATTTACTGATAGATGACTCATTTTTGGCTATAAATATGTTCGTATTGACTCTAATAATTAATATTAAATCCACTTTTCGATTATACGACAAGGACTCCATCTTATTCAATATAAAAATGCCCTAGGACTACATCTAGAACACTCTTTCGTGCCATGGACTCAGCTTTGTACCTTTGCACAACGACAAACTCCTTTAAACAAGTTTAGACACTAATGCACATTTATCTTTGCCATATCGAGGGCTTGAAGAACCTTCATAATCAATCGTACGTCCGGATACATGTGTAATAGTCAAAACAATCGTAGGAAAGACCATGTGCTTTTAGTCCTTATCATTGATTGATAGATGACTCATTTTTGGCTATAAATATATTCGTATTGACTCTAATAATTAATATTAAATCCACTTTTCGACTATATGACTTGGACTCCATCTTATTCAACATAAAAATTCACTAGGACTACATCTAGAACACTCTTTTGAGTCGTGGACTCAGCTTTGTACCTTTCAGCAACAACAAACTCCTTTTAACAAGTTTAGACACTAATGCACTCAATCTTATTCAACATAAAAATGCACTAGGACTACATCATAGAACACCTTTTTTGAGCCATGGACTCAGCTTTGTACCTTTTGCGCAATGACAAACTCCTTTAAACAAGTTTAGACACTAATGCACTTTTATCTTTGCCATATCGAGGGCTTGGAGAACCTTCATAATCAATCATACGTCCGGATACATGCCTAATACTTAACACAATCGTACGAAACACCTTGTGCTTTCAGTCCTTATCATTGACTGATAGATGACTCATTTTTGGCCTTAAAATATATTCCTATTGACTTTAATAATCCATATTAAAGCCACTCTTCGATTATACAACTAGGACTCCATCTTATTCAATATAACAATGCACTAGGACTACATCTAGAACACTCTTTCGAGCCATGGATTCAGCTTTGTACCTTTGCGCAACGACAAAATCCTTTAAACAAGTTTAGACAATAATGCACTTTATCTTACCACATCGAGGGCTTGGAGAAACCTTCATAGTCAATCGTATGTCCTGATCCATGCCTAATTCTCAACACAATAGTAGAAAACAATTTTTGCTTTCAGTCCTGATGATTGAATGATAGATGACTCATTTTTGGTGATAAATATATTCGTATTGACTCTAATAATCAATATTAAAGCCACTCTTCGATTATAATACTAGGACTCCATGTTATTCAACATAAAAATGCACTAGGACTACATCTAAAACAGTCTTTCGAGCCATGGACTCAGCTTTGTACCTTTGCGCAACGAAAAACTCCTTTAGGAAGTCCCATTCAACCGTGTCATAAGCCTTTCTCAAGTCCACTTTCAAGGCACATCTCGGAGGTGAACGTTGTTGATTGTACCCATCGAAAAGCTCCTGTGCCAACAAGATATTATCACTAATAGATCGCGCTGGAACAAAAGCATTCTGAGTCGAACTAATTAACCTATCCAGCAAAGGCCGAAGCCGCTGCACCATGATCTTCGTGATCGCTTTATACAACACGTTGCAACACGAAAATAGGCCGGAAATTGGCCACAGTGACCGGGGATTGAACTTTAGGGATGAGTGCAAGTAAAGTAGCATTAACCTACTTCAGTAATCGTCCATGATTGAAAAAATCAATCACCGCCTTAGCAACCTCGTCTCCAATAATAGGCCATGCTGCTTTGTAGAACCCTGCTGAATAGCCATCTGGCCCTAGAGATTTATCCTCCGCAATGTTAAAGAAAGCTTTTTTCACCTCTGCCCTAGTGACAGGCATCACAAGTTGGGAGGATTCGTAATCCGTTAAAAATATGTCGTGCCCCATGGGCGGAAATAGCAAATATCAATATGCCTAATCCGACGATCTCCTCCAAGAATTCCCTTGTATTAGTTCACAAACTCGTCAACAACCTCTTGGTAGTCCGTCTTAATATGGCCATCAGAAGTGCTGATCTGAAAAATACGTTTAGACGCACGCCTTTTGGCCACCTTACGAAAGAAAACCCGAGTACACTGGTCCCCTTCGTTGAACCATTGAATCTTTGCCCGTTGCTGCAACATTCTTTGTTCCATTTTAGTGGCCTTCGAGAAAACCACCTGACAACAATACTCCAGATGTAGAATAAGAGAGTTGTGCCTATCCAACTGTAGCACCGATTGTGCTAATGCAAGAAATTCTGCCGCTAGTTGGACGTTCTGGGCGAGGTCTCCTTTTTTCCTCCTTTCAGCACGAAAAATAGGTTTCAGTGCTTTCAGTTTCCGTGTAACCTCATACATAGCCGTACCCTCAATCTGATGACGCCAGACATCCCGAACTATAGGAATAAAGGACGGAAAGGAAGGCAAATAATTATCAAATCTGAACATGTCGGCCGGCGGGTAAAGGAAGTACCTTGAAGAACCCAAGGGGAGTGATCCGAAGTCCGGGGGTTAAGACTGTGGTAACAGCTATCCGGCCACTATCGGAACCAACTGTCATTGACAAGCATACGGTCAAGTTTCTTCCATAGACTCCGGTGATCATCACTGCAATTGTGCCATGAAACCGTACACCCCTGCATGGGTAGGTGAATAGGTCCAGTGTCCATCAAGAACCTCCGAAATTCCTCCATAGCGACACGGATGTCACTCGACCGCCCACATACCTCGCTCATGTCCACCACCGTATTAAAATCCCCGAGAACCAGCCATGGCTGATCAGATATTCCCAGGGAAATCCTATCGAGCTCCTGCTAAAGGTCACGTCTAGTCCCAACCTCATTAGACCCATAGACAACCGTAGCAAGGATATAGAAATGATGTCTACGAATAAACAACTTGCAGTGTATGAATTGTAAGTGTACCATTAGAACCTCTACATCAAGTTCATCATCATTCCAAGCAAGCCAAATACGGTTACCAACAACAGAATAATCAGAAAACCAATTCCAACGAGGAAGTACACAAGATTGTACACGATCAACATTAACCAAAGAAACACGAGTTTCAAGAATACCAAGAAAACATAACCTGTGGGCTGAAACAAGATCGCCATATCTAGGACTTGGAGAACCTTCATAATCAATCGTACGTTCGGATACATGCCTAATTCTCAACACAATAGTAGAAAACACCTTATGCTTTCAGTCCTGATCATTGACTGATAGATGACTCATTTTTGGCGATAAATATATTCGTATTGACTTTAATAATCAATATTAAATCCACTTTTCGATTATATGACTAGGACTCCATCTTATTCAACCAAAAAATTCAATAGGACTACATGCAGAACACTCTTTTGAGTCATGGACTCAGCTTTGTACCTTTGCCCAACAACAAACTCCTTTTAACAAGTTTAGACACTAATGCACTTTTATCTTGTCATATCGAGGGCTTGGAGATCCTTCATAATCAATCGTACGTCCGAATACATGCCTAATATTCAACACAATAATAGGAAACAACTTTTGCTTTCAGTTCTTATCATTGACTGATAGATGACTCATTTTTGGCTATAAATACATTCGTATTGACTCTAATAATCAATATTAAAGCCACTCTTTAAATTATATGACTAGGACTAAATCTTATTCAACATAAAAATTCACTAGGAATACATCTAGAACACTCTTTTGAGTTATGGACTCAGCTTTGTACCTTTGCACAACCACAAACTCCGTTAAACAAGTTTAGACACTAATGCACTTTTATATTTGGCATATCGAGGGCTTGGAGAACCTTCATAATCAATCGTACGTCTGGATACATGCCTAATACTCAATACAATCTTAGGAAACACCTTGTGCTTTCAGTCCTTATCATTGACTGATAGATGACTCATTTTTGGCTATAAATATATTCGTATCGACTCTATTAATTAATATTAAATCCACTCTTCGATTATACAACTAGGACTCCATCTTATTCAACATTAAAATGCACTAGGACTACATCTAGAACACTCTTTCGAGCCAAGGACTCAGCTTTGTACCTTTGCGCAACCACAAACTCCGTTAAACAAGTTTAGACACTAATGCACTTTTATCTTTGCCATATCGAGGGCTTGAAGAATCTTCATAATAAATATTACGTCCGGATACATGCCTAATACTTCACACAATCGTAGGAAACACCTTGTGCTTTCAGTCCTTATCATTGACTGATAGATGGCTCATTTTTTGCCATAAATATATTTGTATTGACTTTAATAATCAATATTAAAGCCACTCTTCGATTATAAGACTAGGACTCCATCTTATTCAATATAAAAATGCACTAGCACTACATCTAGAGCACTCTCTCGAGCCATGGACTCACCTTTGTACCTTTGCCCAACGACAAACTCCTTTAAACAAGTTTAGACACCAATGCACTTTTATCTTTACCATATAGAGGGCTTGGAGAACCTTCAAAATCAATCGTACATCCGAATACATGCCTAATTCTCAACACAATATTTAAGCCACTCTTCGATTATATGACTAGGACTCCATCTTATACAACATAAAAATTCACTAGGACTACTACATCTAGAACACTCTTTTGAGGCATGGACTTAGCTTTGTACCTTTGCGCAACAACAAACTCCTTTTAACAAGTTTAGACGCTAATGCACTTTTATCTTGCCATATCGAAGGCTTGGAGATCTTTCATAATCAATCGTACGTCCTGATACATGCCTAATACGCAATACAGTCTTAGGAAACAACCTGTGCTTTCAGTCCATATCATTGACTGATAGATGACTCATTTTTTGCTATAAATATATTCGCATTAACTCTAATAATCAATATTAATACCACTTTTCAATTATACGACTAGGACTCCATCTTATTCAACATAAAAATGCATTAGGACTACATCTAGAACACTCCTTCGAGTCATGGACTCAACTTTGTACCTTTGCGCAACAACTAACTCCTTTAAACAAGTTTAGACACTAATGCACTTTTATCTTTGCCATATATAGGGCTTGGGGAACCTTCATAATCAATCATACGTCCTGGTACATGCCTAATTCTCAACACAATAGTAGAAAACAGCTTATGCTTTCAGTGCTGATCATTGACTGATAGATGGTATTTTTGGCGATAAATATATTTGTATTGACTTTAATAATCAATATTAAAGCCACTCTTCGATTATATGACTAGGACTCCATCTTATTCAACATAAAAATTCACTAGGACTACATCTAGAACACTCTTTTGAGTCATGGACTCAGCTTTTTACCTTTGCGCAACAACAAACTACTTTAAACAAGTTACACTAATGCACTTTTATTTTTCCCATATCGAGGGCTTGGAGAACCTTCATAATCAATCGTACGTCCGGATACATGCCTAATTCTCAACACAATAATAGAAAACACCTTGTGCTTTCAGTCCTGATCATTGACAGATAGATGACTCATTATTGGAGATAAATATATTCGTATTGACTCTAATAATCAATATTAAAGCCATTCTTCGATTATTTGACTAGGACTCCATCTTATTCAACATAAATATTCACTAGGACTACATCTAGAGCACTCTTTTGAGTCATGGACTCAGCTTTGTACCTTTGCGCAACAACAAACTCCTTATAACAAGTTTAGACACTAATGCACTTTTATCTTGCCATATCGAGGGCTTGGAGAAGCTTCATAATCAATCGTACATCCAGATACATGCCTAATTCTATACAGAATAGTAGGAAACACCTTGTGCTCTCAGTCCTTATCTTTGACAGATAGATGACTCATTTTTGGCTATAAATATATTCGTATTGACTCTAATAATCAATATTAAAGCTACTCTCCAATTATATGACTAGGACTCAATCTTATTCAACATAAAAATGCACTAAGACTACATCTAGATCACTTTTTTGAGCCATGGACTCAGTTTTGTACCTTTGCGCAACGACAAACTCCTTTTAACAACTTTAGACACTAATGCACTTTTATCTTTGGCATATCGAGGGCTTGGGGAACCTTCATAATCAATCGTACGTCCGGATACATGCCTAATACTCAATACAATCTTAGGAAACACCTTGTGCTTTCAGTCCTTATCATTTACTGATAGATGACTCATTTTTTGTTCTAGATATATTTATATTGACTCTAATAATCAAATATTAAAGCTACTCTTTCGATTATAAGACTAGGAGTCCCCGTTATTCAACATTAAAATGCACTTACATCTAGAAATCTCTTTCGAGCCATGGACTCAGCTTTGTACCTTTGCGCAACGACAAACTCCTTTTAACAACTTGAGACACTGATGCACTTTTATCTATGGCATATCGAGGGCTTGGAGAACTTCATAATCAATAGTATGTCCGAATACATGCTTAATACTCAATTCAATCTTAGGAAACACCTTGCGCTTTCAGTCCTTATTATTTACGGATAGATGACTGTATTTTGGTTCTAAATATATTTATATTGATTCTATTAATCAATATTAAAGCCACTCTTCGATTATAAGACTAGGACTCCATGTTATTCAACATTAAAATGTACGAGGACTACATCTAGAACACTCTTTCAGGCCATGGACTCAGCTTTGTACCTTTGCGCAACGACAAACTCTTTTAAACAAGTTTAGACACTAGTGCACTTTTATCTTTACCATATCGAGGGCTTGGAGAACCTTCATAATCAATCGTACGTCCTCAGCACAATAGTAGAAACACCTTTTGCTTTAAGTCCTGATCATTAACTGATAGATGATTCATTATTGGCGATAAATATATTCGTATTGACTCTAATAATCAATATTAAAGCCACTCTCCGATTATATGACTAGGACTCCATCTTATTCAACATAAAAATTCACTAGGACTACATGTAGAACACTCTTTTGAGTCATGGACTCAGCTTTGTACCTTTGCGCAACAACAATCTCCTTTTAACAAGTTTAGACGCTAATGCACTTTTATCTTGCCATATCGAGGGCTTGGAGATCCTTCATAATCAATCGGTACGTCCTGATACATGCCTAATACGCAATACAATCTAGGAAACAACTTGTGCTTTCAGTCCATATCATTGACTAATAGATGACTCATTTTTTGTTATAAATATATTCGCATTAACTCTAATAATCAATATTAATACCACTTTTCAATTATACGACAAGGACTCCATCTTATTCAACATAAAAATGCACTAGGACTACATCTACAACACTCCTTCGAGCCATGGACTCAGCTTTGTACCTTTGCGCGACGACAAAGTGCTTTAAACAAGTTTAGACACAAACACACTTTTATCTTTGCCAAATCGAGGCTTTGGAGAACCTCCATAATTAATCGTACATCCGGATACATGCCAAATACTTAACACAATCGTAGGAAACACCTTGTGCTTTCAGTCCTTATCATTGACTGATAGATGACTCATTTTTTTCTATAAATATATTTGTATTGATTCTAATAATCAATATTAAAGTCACTCTTTGATTATACGACTAGGACTCCATCTTATTCACCATAAAAATGCACTAGGACTACATCTAGAGCACTCCTTCGAGCCATGGACTCAGCTTTGTACCTTTGCGCAATAACAAACTCCTTTAAACAAGTTTAGACAATAATGCACTTTTATCTTTGCCATATCTAGGGCTTGGAGAACCTTCATAATCAATCGTACGTCCGGATACATGCCTAATTCTCAACACAATAGTAGAAAACACCTTATGCTTTCAGTCCTGATCATTGACTGATAGATGACTCATTTTTTGCGATAAATATATTCGTATTGACTTTAATAATATATATTAAAGCCACTCTTCGATTATATGACTAGGACTCCATCTTATTCAACATAAAAATTCACTAGGACTACATGTAGAACACTCTTTTGAATCATGGACTCAGCTTTGTACCTTTGTGCAACAACAAACTCCTTTTAACAGGTTTAGACACTAATGCACTTTTATCCTGCCATATTGAGGGCTTGTAGAAGCTTCATAATCAATCGTACATCTTGATACATGCCTAATTCTATATACAATAGTAGGAAACACCTTGTGCTCTCAGTCCTTATCATTGACTGATAGATGACTCATTCTTTGCTATAAATATATTCGTATTGACTCTAATAATCAATATTAAAGCCACTCCTCAATTATATGACTAGGACTCAATCTTATTCAACAAAAAATGCACTAAGACTACATCTGGAACACTCTGTTGAGCCATGAACTCAGCTTTGTACCTTTGCGCAACAACAAACTAGTTTTAAATAATTTTAGACACTAATGCACTTTTATCTTCGGCATATCGAGGGCTTGAGACCCTTCATAATCAATCGTACGTCCGGATACATGCCTAGTACTCAATACAATCTTAGGAAACACCTTGTGCTTTTAGTCCTTATCATTTACTGATAGATGACTCATTTTTTGTTCTAAATATATTGATATTGATTCTCATAATCAATATTAAAGCCACTCTTGGATTATAAGACTAGGACTCCATGTTATTCAACATTAAAATGCACTAGGACTACATCTAGAACACTCTTTCGAGCCATGGACTCAGCTTTGTACCTTTGCGCAACGACAAACTCCTATAAAATGGTTTAGACACTAATGCACTTTATCTTTTTCATATCGAGGGCTTGGAGAACCTTCATATTCAATCGTACGTCCGGATACATGCCTAATACTCAACACAATCATAGGAAACACCTTGTGCTTTCAGTCCTGATCATTGACTGATAGATGACTCATTAAAATGCACTAGGACAACATGTAGAACACTCTTTTGAGTCATGGACTCAGCTTTGTACCTTTGCGCAACAACAAACTCCTTTAACAAGTTTAGTCGCTAATGCACTGTTATCTTGCCTAATCGAAGGCTTGGAGATACTTCATAATCAATCGTACATCCGAATACATGCCTAATACGCGAGCTAGGTAAAAAATTAACTAGGACTACATCTGGAACACTCTTTCGAACCATGGACTCATCTTTGTACCTTTGTGCAACGACAAACTCCTTTAAACAAGTTTAGACACTAATGCACTTTTATCTTTGCCATATCGAGGGCTTGGTGAAACTTTATAATTAATCGTACGTCCGGATACATGCTTAATACTTAACACTATCATAGGAAAACACCTTGTGCTTTCAGTCCTTATCACTGACTGATAGATGATTCATTCTTTGCTATAAATATATTCGTATTGACTCTAATAGCAATTATTAAATCCACTCTTCGATTATACGACTAGGACTCCATCTTATTCAACATAAAAATGCACTGGGACTACATCTAGAACAATCTTTCGAGCCATGGACTCAGTTATGTACCTTTGTGCAACGACAAACTCCTTTAACCAAGTTTAGACACTAATGCACTTTTATCTTTGCCATATCGAGGGCTTAGAGAATCTTCATAATCAATCGTACGTCCGGATACATGCCTAATACTGAACACAATCGTAGGAAACACCTTGTGCTTTAAGTCCTTATCATTGACTGATAGATGACTCATTTTTGGCTATAAATATATTCGTATTGACTCAAATATACAATATTAAAGCCAATCTTCGATTATACGACTAGGAAATCCATCTTATTCAACATAAAAATTGCACTAGGACTACATCTAGAACACTCTTTCAAGCCATGGATTCAGCTTTGTACCTTTGCGCAACAACAAACTCCTTTAAACAAGTTTAGACACTAATGCACTTTTATCTTTGCCATATCTAGGGCTTGGAGAACCTTCATAATCAATCGTACGTCTGGATACATGCCTAATTCTCAACACAATAGTCGAAAACATCTTATGCTTTCAGTCCTGATCATTGACTGATAGATGACTCATTTTTGGCGATAAATATATTCGTATAGACTCTAATAATCAATATTAAAGACACTCTTCAATTATATGACTAGGACTCAATCTTATCCAATATAAAAATGCACTAAGACTACATCTAGAACACTCTTTTGAGCCATGGACTCAGCTTTGTACCTTTGCGCAACGACAAACTTCGTTAAACAAGTTTGGACACTAATGCACTTTTATCTTTGCCATATCTAGGGCTTGGAGAATCTTCATAATCAATCGTACGTTCGGATACATGCCTAATTCTCAGCACAAAAGTGGGAAACACCTTATGCTTTCAGTCCTGATCATTGAAGGATAGATTACTCATTTCTGGATATAAATATATTCGTATTGACTCTAATAATCAATATTAAAGCCACTCTTCAATTACATGACTAGGACTCCATCTTATTCAATATAAAAATGCACTAGGACTACATCTAGAACACTCTTTTGAGCCATGGACTCACCTTTGTACCTTTGCACAACGACAAACTCCTTTAACAACTTTAGACACTAATGCACTTTTATCTTTGGCATATCGAGGGCTTGGAGAAACTTCATACTCAATCGTACGTCTTGATACATGCCTAATACTCAATACAATCTTAGGAAACAACTTGTGCTTTCAGTCCATATCATTGACTGATAGATGAGTCCTTTTTGGCTATGAATATATTCGCATTAACTCTAATAATCAATATTAACACGCATTTTTAGGTTGAATAAGATGGAGTTGTAGTCATGGCTGAAAATTCTCTCCAACCTCTCTCACGCACTTCACACACTACCCTCTCTCTCAAAACACACCCATCACCTTCTTCCTCCACCGCCATTGAAGGAGGAACCGGCGAGGATGAAGCGGAATTTTTGCTGATTGTGACGTGGGCACTACCCGCAAGCGATCCTCAACGTTGGAGGGGGATCTTGAGAGTTTTCGAAAAGATTTCAATATGGCTGCATTTGCGTCTCTTGCAAAAAGAATCATTGATGAGGGAGACTCTCATGGACTAGAAGCTTTGAAGCTTGTCAATGAATCATGGCAAGCACTATATGGCCCCTCCCGCCGGAAGACTCTCGGTTTTCGGTGGCTCCACCAGCCCTCAAACCCACCTCCGAGCATGAACTCACCCCATATCGCGTCCCTCTTGAGCCTAGACGTGCTAGGAGGAACATCCCTCACATTCCACCGGCGAACTCGCAGGTGACTCTTCAACTTCCACCGCCACCTGCTAGGGTTTTTGAGGCCAACCCTTTGATAGCTGAACATGGTGTCTCTTCACCTTCTTTGGGGGCTGTTGGAGGCCTTTTCACCTCCATTCCACATGCTGAAAACGTCCACAAATCAGGCTCACACTCGCCGGCTATTTGCTCCCTCCCCGCGCCACTGAATATGGAATCTCCTCCTCCGTCTTTGAGTGTTAAACCAGCAGCTCCTCCTTCATACCTGGATGCTCTTAGACGCTGCTCCAGCAACCTTAAGCAAAGGAGCCCTCCCTTGCAGCCAAATAAGACTAATGGTTCACCCTTGGCCGCCATTGGAAATCAGCCTTCGGCTTTTGATTCAGCGCTTAGCTCACCCCCTCTCAACACTCTTGCTGGAACTCAAGGTAATCATGACTCCCCTTCCTCTTTCAAGCAAGATTCGCCCATCACTTTGGCTGCAAATAATACTCCGGTTGCCCCGGTTATTAAAGCTGATTCGCCGATTGCTTCGGGTCTTTGTATTGATCCATCTAAAGATCTTGATTCGGCTGCGCCGCCCTTGCCTTATTCTTCTTCTAAACTGAATATTCCGAGTGGTTCGAATGTGCCTTTGGGGCTGAATGCTTGTAATGATGCCTTTGCTACCTCTTGTGAGCTATCGAAAAAGAAGTCCTTGCGGTTTATTCCACCGGAATTCCAAAACGGAGAAGTGATTGTTAGACCCTCTCTTGGCATGATTAAAAATGGCTCTAAACGATGGGAAACTACGGCGGTTGGATATCTACTTGGACGCAAACCCCCTTTCTTCCCCTTCCGGGACTTCATTCATGCAAATTGGCCCGGTACCAAAGAAATGACAGCCACCACCAATGGATTCTTCTTCTTTACATTTGAAAATGCTTCGGCTATGGATGAGATTATTGAGAGCGGCCCTTGGCTCTTCCAAGGTCAGCCCATTGTTCTTCAACGTTGGGAACCGGGAATGGTCTTAAGAAAGCAAAGCCACACGCAAGTCCCTGTTTGGATCCACATTTGGCACCTTCCTGTTGAACTATGGACGGATGAAGGTTTGAGCACCATTGCTAGCGGTATCGGCAAACCACTTTACAGTGACGCTATCACAAAGGCATGCACGAGGCTGGATTTCGCTCGTGTATGCGTTATGCTTGATTATTCCTCTTCTCTTCCCAAGCACATTATCATCATGATCCCTTCAGAGGACGGATCGGAATCCCCATGCCGAATTGACATTGAATATGAATGGATTCCTCCTAAATGTCGCACATGTTGCTCCTCGGCCACTCGGCCAAGGCTTGTCCTTCATTGAAGAAGCTGACAAAACAGCCGCCTGCTATCTACATTCCGAAACAAGTCCCTCCTTGGATCATGACCCCTGAGATTGCTCGCTGAACACCATTCCAGAACAGGTGCTTCAAAACCACCCGGTTGCCCCCCCCAACCCTCGGGCCTCATCTCCTGCGGACTCTCCAGCTTGCACTCTTGTGCATTCCCCAGCCTCTTCTGATCGCCCCCTCGGGCTTCCGCCGACAGCTTGACTCCTCTCCCTGACGGGAACATTGAGAGCATCCCCACCCATAATCCATTTGATGCTCTCGGTGAGCTACCACTTGATGCTGATTTGACCTCTCCGGCCCTAACAGACGCAGCCCGCCGCAAGGTTACAAATGATTAGAGCAGCCGCTTGGAACGTGCGGGGTCTTAACCGCCAAGACCACCAACAAGCTGTTGCTTTCGCTTGTCCATGAATTTCGACTCCACCTTATTGGTCTCCTAGAAACAAGGGTCTCCCACCCCAATATTAATCGAATAAAGGTACGCTTACTCCCCAATTGGAGTTGGTTTATTGACTATTCTGGGCCCGGTAACCGTTTATGGATTGCGTGGAACAATTCTGAACTTGATGTTGATGTTGTTGACTCTGGACCCCAATTTGTGCATTGTCGCGTCACCATGCGTTGCTCGCACGATTCCTGCTTTATTATCTTTGCTTACGGTGCAAATGATTCTATCGCTCGCCGCGATCTCTGGTCTAAACTGTATGAACTCTCTTTATCTACTGTTGCTTTTCCTTGGCTTGTCCTTGGCGACTTCAATGCAGTTATTGACTTGAGTGAAGTCTGTGGTGTTTCGGGGGACATTTCCGAATGGGTATGGAGGAATTTGGCAACTGTATCTCCTGCTCCGGTTTACTTCACCTCCCCACCTCCGGTGCACGCTTCACTTGGCATAATTGCAGTGACGGGCACGCAGCCTTTGGAAGCGCCTTGACCGAGCTCTGGCTAATGATGATTGGATCTCCAAATGGCCTGGATCATCTGTTTTATGTTGCACTCCCGGACTTCAGATCATTCTCCTCTTGTTCTCCAGGGACATGCTCCTCCCCCCTCGTCCACCATGTTCCGATTTTGACAACTACCTTATTGCATGTCATGGTTTTCTTTCGGAAGTTGGTAAGACTTGGGCTGCTCCTATTCATGGGACTTCTTTTGTACTCAGTCACGAGGAAACTTAAGCTCCTCAAACCTACTTTTCGTCGTATGAGGAAGGAAAAGGGTGACTTATCAGCCAATGTCAAAATGGCTACGGAATTCCTATCTATTGTGCAGACTCACTTGATCCGACTTCGGCACCAACCTCTCCTCCTGCAGATTGAGCGCCTGTGCAAATCCTTGTTGCTCGTGCTACCTTTCTCGAATTGGAAATGCTTAAACAAAGATCAAAAATGCTTTGGCTTAAAGGGGGTGATGATTGCTCGAAATTATTCTTCCGGAAAGTGGCTGCACGACGTTCAGCGCTTCGTGTCTTCCAAATCCACAATAATGACGGGACTCTTCTCACTTCTCCGAATGAGGTGCAATCCGAATTCGTGAGCTTTTATGAGCGCTTACTTGGGGGCCCTAGAAGACGATCCACTATCTCTCTAAGCCACTTGGTTCCTTTCCTTCGCTATTCTATCCCTGATGAGTTAACCTCTGGAATGACCCGGCCGGTTACACACGGTGACATCAAATCGGCTCTCTTTGACATTCCGGATGATAAATCTCCTGGTCCTGATGGCTTCTCATCTGCCTTCTTCAAAGCTGCTTGGCCCATTATTGGTGATGAATTTGTTGCTGCTGTTCGGGAATTCTTCTTCTCCGGTAGAATTCTTAAGCAAATCAATGCCACCATCATTACACTTGTCCCAAAAGTTCAACTCCCGGGGTTTGTGAATGACTTTCGCCCAATCTCTTGCTGTAATATCCTCTACAAGGTCATCTCTAAGATCATTGTTCAGCGCATCAAGCCAGTCCTTGAATACATTATCAGCCCGTCACAAAATGCCTTTGTTCCTGGAAGAAGAATTTCAGACAACATCCTTCTTGCCCAAGAACTATTCAGCGGGTACAACCGGAAAAATGGTCCCCCAGAGCCGCAATTAAAGTTGACCTTCGAAAGCTTTTGACTCTCTCGAGTGGGACTTTATTATTGCTGTTACTTCGACTATTCCAATTCCCAGATATCCTCATTACATGGATTGAGGAATGCATTACCACCACTTCATTCTCCATTTGCCTTAACGGTGAGCCCCACGGATTTTTTCAAGGTAGTAGGGGACTTCGACAGGGAGATCCACTCTCCCCCTACCTCTTCGTCTTATGCATGGAAGTCTTTCATCTCCAGCTCCAAAAATCCATTGCTGAAAAACCCTTTGCATTCCACCGGCAATGCAAGGAACTTGGCCTCCTCTGTCTCTCCTTTGCTGATGACCTTATCCTCTTTTGCCGTGCGGAAGCCCCCTCGATCCAGGTTTTCAGCGATGCCCTGGAATGGTTATCTATTGCCTCAGGCCTTCAGGTGAACCGTGACAAAAGTCAACTTATCCTCTCCAAGTCAGCTGAACCCCTGCGCCCAGATCTCCATCATATTCTTGGTTTTCAAGCGGGAGTTCTCCCTCTCAAATACCTTGGTCTTCCCCTCCTGCACTCCCGTCTCACTTTACATAACTGTCAACCTTTGCTCCAAAAGATTGACAAGCGTATCGCGGGCTGGGCGGGTATCCCCCTCTCTTTTGCAGGAAGAGTCCAACTCATTAAATCGGTCCTCTCTTCTCTTCCCACCTATTGGAGCTCGGCGTTCTTCCTTCCAAAAGAAGTCATTAAAATTATTGAGAAGAAATTTCGTAAATTCTTATGGCAAGGGCATTCTGATAGAGGTTATGCAAAAGTTGCTTGGGATCAAGTGTGTCGGCCAAAAGATGAGGGAGGTCTTGGAATTCGACCTATTGCTCCCTTAAATCAATCCCTTATGATCCGGCATTTATGGGATGTCCTTCAGCGCTCCCCCCACTCAATTTGGGCTCAATGGATTTGGCAATATCGACTTAGGAAAGCAACTATTTGGACCATCTCCCTGACTATTGGGTCTTGGAGTTGGCGTAAAATGATTCGACTTCGTCTTTTCCTACTGAATGGGGTTCGTTTTCAGATTGGGTTGGACCCTCAATTCCAACTTTGGCAGGACCCTTGGCACCCCTGGGTGTTCTCATTCACCGGTTCCCCCGGGGTCCCGCCATCACCGGCATCCCACTCGATGCATCTTTGGGGTCTGTCATCCGCTCGGGGCAATGGAACTGGTCTATCACAAATTTTGAGCTTTTTGATGTCTTGGTTGCTCTCCCTCAGATCTCCCCTGGACCATCTCGGATTCTTTGGAGCTCCCTTAACGGTACACTCTCTAACTCGGACGCTCTAAGCATCTTCCAACCCCCCGGACCGAAGGTGGAGTGGTCTTCCTTATTCCATGGCCCTTTCCGCATTCACCGAAATCTTTTTATTCTGTGGCTTGCTATTAGAGAGTGTCTCTCTACCATGGATAAGCCTTGGTGCCCACCGGATTCTTGGGAGTGCGTCCTCTGTAATTCTGGAATGGCTGAGAACCACGCTCACCTCTTCTTCGAATGCACTTTCTCCTGGAGATGCCTTTCCCTCCTTAGACAGCATACCAAAATCCAATGGCCTCATTCTTCGTGGAGTTTAGGCATCAGATGGGCCTCCATTCGATGGCGCGGGAAACATCTCATTAATGCAGCATACCGTGCCACCCTTGCCTCGCTTGTTTATCACATTTGGCGTGAGCGTAATACTCGTAGATTCCAAAACTCCTCCCTTTCAGTCAATGCTTTGGTGGATCTTGTTCTTGAGCAAGTACGCACACGCATCTGCGGAGATGACTTGAAGCCCACGCTTCAAACTTTTGCCCACTTCCGCCTTGGGCGTATCCCATGGAGCCACCCTGTTGAATAATGTTGGTTCTTGTTGATTGTTGATTGTTGTTGACTGTTGATTGCTGCTTTTGGGGCTAACTTGCTGTTATTTCCCCTTGTTGTTTTTGGGCCGGCTTGCTGCCGTGATTGCTCTGTTCATTTGTTTCATTTGTCAATGATTTGGCTTTGGAATGGCTTGTTGCTTGTGGTTCCTCTTTTGCCCTTGTTGGGATTGGCTTGTTGTTGTTGCTTTGTGCCCAGGATCGCTGAACCTCTATTGCCTTCCTGGAAGCACTCTCCGGACAGGGCGGTTTTGCCTTTGTCATTGTTGTAATCACTCCTTTTATTTATGAAATTTACATTTACCTAAAAAAAAAACAATATTAACACCACTTTTTCAATTAAACGACTAGGACTCCATCTTATTCAACATAAAAATGCACTAGGACTACATCTAGAACACTCTTTCGACCCATGGACTCAGCTTTGTACCTTTGCGCAACAACAAACTCCTTTAAACAACTTTAGACACTAATGCACTTTTATCTTTGGCATATCGAGGCTTGGAGAAGCTTCATAATCAATCGTACATTCCGGATACATGTTTAATACTCAATACAATCTTAGGTTACACCTTGTGCTTTCAGTCCTTATCATTGACTGATAGATGACTCATTTTTTGCTATAAATATATTCGTATTGACTCTAATAATCAATATTAAAGCCACTCTTCAATTATATGACTAGGACTCCATCTTATTCAACATAAGAATGCACTAGGATTATATCTAGAACACTCTTTTGAGCCATGGACTCAGGTTTGTACCTTTGCACAACGACAAACTCCTTTTAACAAATTTAGACACTAATGCACTTTTATCTTTTGGCATGTCGAGGGCTTGGAGAAACTTCATAATCAATCGTACGTCCAGATACATGCCTAATACTGAAGACAATCTTAGGAAACACCTTGTGCTTTCAGTCGTTATCATTTACAGATAGATGACTCATTTTTGGTTCTAAATATATTCGTATTGACCCTAATAATCAATATTAAAGCCACTCTTCGATTATACGACTAGGACTCCATCTTATTCAATATAGAAATGCACTAGGACTACATCTAGAACACTCTTTCGAGCCATGGACTCAACTTTGTACCTTTGCGCAACGACAAACTCCTTTAAACAAGTTTAGACACCAATGCACTTTTATCCTTACTATATCGAGGGCTTGCAGAACCTTCATAATCAATCGTACATCCTGATACATGCCTAATTCTCAACACAATCGTAGGAAACACCTTGTGCTTTCAGTCCTGATCATTGACTGATGGATGACTCATTATTGGCGATAAATGTATTCGTATTGACTCTAATAATCAATATTAAAGCCACTCTTTGATTATATAATTAGGACTCCATCTTATTCAACATAAAAATTCACTAGGACTACATCTAAAATACTCTTTTGAGTCATGGACTCAGCTTTGTACTTTTGCGCAACAACAAACTCCTTTTAACAAGTTTAAACGCTAATGCACTTTTATCTTGCGATATCGAGGGCTTGGAGATCCTTCATAATCAGTCGTACGTCCTGAAACATGCCTAATACTCAATACAATCTTAAGAAACAACTTCTGCTTTCAGTCCATATCATTGACTGATAGATGAGTCATTTTTGGCTATGAATATATTCGCATTAACTCTAATAATCAACATTAATATCACTTTTCAATTATACGACTAGGACTCCATCTTATTCAACATAAAAACGCAATAGGACTACATCTAGAACACTCCTTCGAGCCATGGACTCAGCTTTGTACCATTGGGCAACAACAAACTCCTTTAAACAAGTTTAGACACTAATGCACTTTTATCTTTGCCATATCGAGGGTTTGGAGAACCTTCATAATTAATCGTACATCCGGATACATGCCTAATTCTGAACACAAAAGTAGAAAACACCTTATGCTTTCAGTCCTGACCATTGACTGATAGATGACTCATTTTTCGCGATAAATATATTCGTATTGACACTAATAATAAATATTAAAGCCACTCTTCGATTATATGACTAGGACTCCACTTATTCAACATAAAAATTCACTAGGACTACATCTAGAAAACTCTTTTGAGCAATGGACTCAGCTTTGTACCTTTGCTCAACAACAAACTCCTTTTAACAAGTTTAGACACTAATGCACTTTTATCTTGCCATATCGAGGGCTTGGAGATCCTTCATAATCAATCGTACGTCCGGATACATGCCTAATACTCAACACAATAGTAGGAAACACCTTGTGCTTTCAGTCCTTATCATTGACTGATAGATGACTCATTTTTGGATATAAATATATTTTGTATTGACTCTAATAATCAATATTAAAGCTACTCTTCAATTATATGACTAGGACTCCATCTTATCCAATATAAAAATGCACTAGGACTACATCTAGAACCCTCTTTTGAGCCATGAACTCAGCTTTGTACCTTTGCACAACGACAAACTCCTTTTAACAACTTTAGACACTAATGCTTTTTTATCTTTGGCATATCGAGGGCTTGGAGAAACTTCATAATCAATCGTACGTCCGGATACATGCCTAATACTGAACACAGTCTTAGGAAACACCTTGTGCTTTCAGTTCTTATCATTTACAGATAGATGACTCATTTTTGGTTCTAAATATATTCGTATTGACTCTAATAATAAATATTAAAGCCACTCTTCGACAAATTATACATGACTAGGACTCCATCTTTATTCAACATAAAAATTGCACTAGGAAACATCTAGAACAGACTCTTTTCTTTTCGAGAGACTCCATGGACTCAACTTTGTACTCTTTGCGCAACGACAAAACTCCTTTAAAGAAGTTTATCACACTAATGCACTTTTATCTTTGCCATATTTTAGAACCTTCATGAATTTATAGACATGTAATCCTAATACTCCAACACAATCGTAGGAAACACCTTGTGCTTTCAGACTCCTTATCATTGACAGATAGATGACTCTTTTTTTGCTTCGTATTGACTCTAACAAATAATCTTAATATTAGAAAGCCACTCTAATTCGATTATACCACTAGGACTCCATCTTTATTGCAACATAAAAATGTACTAGGACAAACTACATCTTTTAGAACACACTTTTCGAGCCATGGACTCAGCTTTGTACCTTTGCGCAACGACAACTCCGTTTAGACACTAATGCACTTTTATCTTTGTCGAGGGCTTGGCACAAGAACCTTAACTAGACACACACAATATCTGGGAAACACGTTTGTGCTTTCAGTCCTTATCATTGACTGATAGATGACTCATTTTTTTGTTATAAATATATTCGTATTGACTCTAATAATCAATATTAAAGCCACTCTTTCGATTATAATACTAGGACTCCATGTTATTCAACATTAAAATGCACTAGGACTACATCCAGAATACTCTTTTGAGCAATGGAGTCATCTTTGTACCTTAGCGCAACGGCAAACTTCTTTAAACAAGTTTAGACACTAATGCACTTTTATCTTTGCCATATCGAGGGCTTGAAGAACCTTCATAACCAATCGTACGTCCGGATACATGCCTAATACTCAACACAATCGTAGGGAACACCTTGTGCTTTCAGTCCTTATCATTGAATGATAGATGACTCATTTTTTGCAATAAATATATTCGTATTGACTCTAATAATCAATATTAAAGCTATCTTCGATTATACCACTAGAACTCCATCTTATTGAACATAAAAATGCACTAGGACTACATGTAGAACACTCTTTTGAGTCATGGACTCAGCTTTGTACCTTTGCGCTATGACAAACTCCTTTAAACAAGTTTAGACACTAACGAACTTTTATCATTGCCATATCGAGGGCTTGGAGAACCTTCATAATCAATCGTACGTACGGATACATGCCTAATACTCAACACAATTGTAGGAAACACATTGTGCTTTCAGTCCTTACCATTGACTGATAGATGACTCATATTTTGTTATAAATATATTCGTATTGACTCTAATAATGAATATTAAAGCCACTCTTCGATTATAATACTAGGACTCCATGTTATTCAACATTAAAATGCACTAGGATTACGTCTAGAACACTCTTTTGAGCAATTGACTCATCTTTGTACCTTTGCGCAACGACAAACTCCTTTAAATAATTTTATACACTAATGCAGTATTATCTTTGCCATATCGAGCGCTTGGAGAACCTTCATAACCAATCGTAATTCCGGATACATGCCTAATACTCAACACAATTGTAGGAAACACCTTGTGCTTTCAGTCCTTACCATTGACTGATAGATGACTCATTTTTTGTTATAAATATATTCGTAGTGACTCTATTAATCAATATTAAAGCCACTCTTCGGTTATAATACTATGACTCCATGTTATTCAACATTAAAATGCACTAGGACTACGTCCAGAACACTCTTTTGAGCAATGGACTCAACTTTGTACCTTTGCACAACGAAAAACTCCTTTCAAACAAGTTTAGACATTAATGCACTTTTATCTTTGCCATATCGAGGGCTTGGAGAACCTTCATAATCAATCGTACATCCTGATACATGGCTAATACTTAACACAATCGTAGGAAACACCTTGTGCTTTCAGTCCTTATCATTGACTGATAGATGACTTATTTTTGGCTATAAATATATTCGTATTGACTCTATTAATCGATATTAAAGCCACTCTTCGATTATGTGACTAGGATATCATCTTATTCAACATAAAAATGGACTAGGACTACATCTAGAACACCCTTTTGAGCCTTGGACTCATCTTTGTACCTTTGCCCAACGACAAACTCCTTCAAACAAGTTTAGACACTAATGCACTTTTATCTTTACCATATCGAGGGCTTGGAGAACCTTCATAACCAATCTTACGTCCAGATACATGCCTAATACTCAACACAATCATAGTAAACACCTTGTGTTTTCAGTCCTTATCATTGACTGATAGATGACTTATTTTTTGCTATAAATATATTCGTATTGACTCTAATAATCAATATTAAAGCCACTCTTCGATTATATGACTAGCACTCCATCTTATTCAACATACTAGGACTAAATCTAGAACACTCTCGGTGAAGGTAAGTTTCATTAAAAGATAGAATTACAAATATTACAAGTCAGTCAAATGGTTCCTTGGGAATGTGTCCAAGGAATCCGCCAAAGTCTGTATAATGCAATCGTATTGATATTAGAAGGAAACTCAGAACTCAACGTTTGGACACTAACGCACTTTTATCATTGCCAGATCGAGGGCTTGGAGTACCTTCATAATCAATCGTACGTCCAGATACATGCCTAATACTCAACACAATCGTAGGAAACACCTTGTGCTTTCAGTCCTTACCATTGACTGATAGATGACTCATTTTTTGTTACAAATATATTCGTATTGACTCTAATAATCAATATTAAAGCCACTCTTTGATTATATGGCGAGGATATCATCTTATTCAACATAAAAATGGACTAGGACTACATCTAGAACACCCTTTTGAGCCATGGACTCATCTTTGTACCTTTGCGCAATGGCAAACTCCTTTAAACAAGTTTAGAGACTAATGCACTTTTATCTTAGCCATATCGAGGGTTTGGAGAACCTTCACAATCAATTGTACATCCTGATACATGCCTAATACTCAACACAATCGTAGGAAACACATTGTGCTTTCAGTCCCTATCATTTACTGATAGATAACTCATTTTTGGGAATAAATATATTCGTATTGACTCTAATAATCAATATTAAATCCACTCTTTGATTATAATACTAGGACTCCATCTTATTCCACATAAAAATGGACTAGGACTAGTTCTAGAACACTCTTTTGAGCCATGGACTCATCTTTGTACCTTTGCGCAACGAAGAACTCCTTTAAACAAGTTTAGACACTAATGCACTTTTATCTTTGCCATATCGAGGGCTTGGAGAACCTTCGTAATGAATCGTACGTCCGGATACAGGCATGATACTCAACACAATCGTAGAAAACACCTTGTGCTTTCAGTCCTTATCATTGACTGATAGATGACCCATTTTTTGCTATAAATATATTCTTATTGACTCTAATAATCAATATTAAAGCCACTCTTCGATGATACCACAACGACTCCATCTTATCAACATAAAAATGCATTAGTACTACATCTAAAACACTCTTTTGAGCCATGGACTCAGCTTTGTACCTTTGCACAACGAAAAACTCCTTTAAACAAGTTTAGACATTAATGCACTTTTATCTTTGCCATATCGAGGGCTTGGAGAACCTTCATAATCAATCCTACATCCTGATACATGCCTAATACTTAACACAATTGTAGGAAACACCTTGTGCTTTCAGTCCTTATCATTGACTGATAGATGACTTATTTTTTGGCTATAAATATATTCGTATTGACTCTAATAATCAATATTAAAGCCACTCTTTGATTATATGACTAGGATATCATCTTATTCAACATAAAAATGGACTAGGACTACATCTAGAACACCCTTTTGATCCATGGACTCATCTTTGTGCCTTTGCACAACAGCAAACTCCTTTAAACAAGTTTAGACACTAATGCACTTTTATCTTTGCCATATCGAGGGCTTGGAGAACCTTCATAACCTATCGTACGTCCGGATACATGCCTAATACTCAACACAATCGTAGGAAACACATTGTGCTTTCAGTCCTTATCATTGACTGATAGATGACTTATTTTTTGCTATAAATATATTCGTATTGACTCTAATAATTAATATTAAAGTCACTCTTCGATTATATGACTAGCACTCCATCTTATTCAACATAAAAATGCACTAGGACTACATCTAGAACACTCTCGGTGAAGGTAAGTTTCATTAAAAGATAGAATTACAAATATTACAAGTTAGTCGAATGGTTCCTTGGGAATGTGTCCAAGGAATCCGCCAAAGTCTATATAATGCTATCGTACTGATATTACAAGGAAGCTCAGAACTCAACGTTTAGACACTAACGCACTTTTATCATTGCCATATCGAGGGCTATGAGAACCTTCATAATCAATCGTACGTCCGGATACTTGTCTAATACTCAACACAATCGTAGGAAACACCTTGTGCTTTCAGTCCTTACCATTGACTGATAGATGACTCATTTTTTGTTATAAAAGTATTCGTATTGACTCTAATAATCAATATAAAGCCACTCTTTGATTATATGACTAGGATATCATCTTATTCAATATAAAAATGGACTAGGACTACATCTGGAACACCTTTTTGAGCCATGGACTCATCTTGGTACCTTTGCGCAACGGCAAACTCCTTTAAACAAGTTTAGAGACTAATGCACTTTTATCTTTGCCATATCGAGGGCGTCGAGAACCTTCATAATCAATCGTACGTCCAAATACATGCCTAATACTCAACACAACCGTAGGAAACATCTTGTGCTTTCAGTCCTTATCATTGACTGATAGATGACTCATTTTTTACTATAAATATATTCGTATTGACTCTAATAATCAGTATTAAAGCTACTCTTCGATTATACGACTAGGTCTCCATCTTATTCAACATAAAAATGCACTAGGACTACATCTAGAACACTCTTTCGAGCCATGGACTCAGCTTTGTACATTTGCGCAACGACAAACTCCTTTAAACAAGTTTAGACACTAATGCACTTTTATCTTTGCCATATCAAAAGCTTGGAGAACCTTCATAATCAATCTTACATCCGGATACATGCCTAATACTCAACATAATCGTAGGAAACACCTTGTGCTTTCAGTCCTTATCATTTTTTTTTTTAGGTAATTGTAAATTTCATAAATAAAAGGAGTGTTAACAACAATGATAAAGGCAAAACCGCCTTGTCCGGAGGGTGCACCAAGGAAGGCAACAGTGATTCAGCAATCCTGGGCACAAAGTAACATCAACAAGCCAATCCCAACAAGGGCAAAGGAGGAAACACAACCAACAAGCCATTTCAAAGCGGAGTCAATGGCAGGAAAACAAAAGAGCAGACCAATCACGGCTGCAAGCCGGCTCAAGAACAGCAAGGGGAAATCAACAAGGCAGCTCCAAAAACAGCAATCAACAGTCAACAACAATCATCAATCAACAAGAACCACCATTATTCAACAAGGAGGCTCCATGGGATACACCAAAGGCGGAAAAGGGCAAAAGTTTGAAGCGTGGGCTTCAAGTCGTCTCCGCGGATGCGTGAGCATACCTGCTCAAGAACAAGATCCACCAAAGCATTAACTGAAAGGGAGGAGCTTTGGAATCTATGAGAATTACGCTCATCCCAAATGTGATAAACAAGAGAGGCAAGAGTGGCACGGTATGTTTCATTAATGATATGTTTACCACGCCATCGAATGGAGGCCCATCTGATGCCAAGACTCCACGAAGAATTAGGCCATTGGATTTTTGTACGCTGTCTAAGGAGGGAAAGGCATCTCCGGGAGAAAGTGCATTCAAAGAAGAGGTGAGCGTGGCTCTCAGCCATGCGAGATTTTTTATATTTTTTCATGCTTTTTTGTCTTCTCTGTCAGTCCTTATCATTGACTGATAGATGATTCATTTTTTGCTATAAATATATTCGTATTGACTCTAATAATCAATATTAAAGTCACTCTTCTATGATACCACTAGGACTCCATCTTATCAACATAAAAATGCATTAGTACTACATCTAAAACACTCTTTTTGAGCCATGGACTCAGCTTTGTACCTTTGCACAACGAAAAACTCCTTTAAACAAGTTTAGACATTAATTCACTTTTATCTTTGTCATATTGAGGGCTTGGAGAACCTTCATAATCAATCTTACATCCTGATACATGCCTAATACTCAACACAATCGTAGTAAAAACCTTGTGCTTTCAGTCCTTATCATTGATTGATAGATGACTTATTTTTGGCTATAAATATATTTGTATTGACTTTAATAATCCATATTAAAGCCACTCTTTGATTATACGACTGGGATATCATCTTCTTCAACATAAAAAATGCACTAGGACTACATCTAGAACACCCTTTTGAGCCATGGACTCATCTTTGTACCTTTGCACAACGGCAAACTCCTTTAAACAAGTTGAGAGACTAATGCACTTTTATCTTTGCCATATCGAGGACTTCGAGAACCTTCATAATCAATCGTACGTCCGGATACATGCCTAATACTCAACACAATCGTAGGCAACACCTTGTGCTTTCAGTCCTTATCATTGAACGATAGAAGACTCATTTTTTGCGATAAATATATTCGTATTGACTCTAATAATCAATATTAAAGCATATCTTCGATTATAATAGTAGGACTCCATCTTATTCAACATCAAAATGCACTAGGACTACATCTAGAACACTCTTCTGAGTCATGGACTCAGCTCTGTATCTTTGCGCAACGACAAACTCCTTTAAACAAGTTTAGACACTAATGCACTTTTATCATTGCCATATCGAGGGCTTGGAGAACCTTCATAATCAATCGTACGTCCGGATACATGCCTAATACTCAACACAATCGTAGGAAACACCTTGTGTTTTCAGTCCTTATCATTGACTGATAGATGACTCATTTTTGGCTATAAATATATTCGTATTGACTCTAATAATCAATATTAAAGCCACTCTTTGATTATAATACTAGGACTCCGTCTTATTCAACATCAAAAATTCACTAGGACTAGTTCTAGAACACTCTTTTGAGCTATGGACTCATCTTTGTACCTTTGCGCAACGTCAATCTCCTTTAAACAAGTTTAGTGTCTAAACTTGTTTAAAGGAGTTTGTCGTTGCGCAAATGTACAAAGCTGAGTCCATGGCTCGAAAGAGTGTTCTAGATGTAGTCCTAGTGCATTTTTAGGTTGAGTAAGATGGAGTCCTAGTCATATAATCAAAGAGTGGCTTTAATATTGATTATTAGAGTCAATACGAATATATTTATAGCAAAAAATGAGTCATCTATCAGTCAATGATAAGGACTGAAAGCATAAGGTGTTTTCTACGATAGTGTTGAGTATTAGGCATGTATCCGGATGTACGATTGATTATGAACGTTCTCCAAGCCCTCGATATGGCAAATATAAAAGTAAATTAGTTTCTAAACTTGTTTAAAGGAGTTTGTCGTTGCGCAAAGATACAGAGCTGAGTCCATGGCTCGAAAGAGTGTTCTAGATGTAGTCCTAGTGCATTTTTATGTTGAATAAGATGGAGTCCTAGTATTATAATCAAAAGTTGGCTTTAATATTGATTATTAGAGTCAATACGAATATATTTGTGGCCAAATAAGAGTAATCTATCTGTCAATGATAAGGACTGAAAGCACAAGGTGTTTCCTACGATTGTGTTAAGTATTAGGCATGTATCCCGACATACGATTGATTATGAAGGTTCTCCAAGCCCTCGATATGGCAAAGATAAAAGTGCATTAGTGTCTAAACTTGTTTAAAGGAGTTTGTCGTTGCGCAAATGTACAAAGCTGAGTCCATGGCTCGAAAGAGTGTTCTAGATGTAGTCCTAGTTCATTTTTAGGTTAAATAAGATGGAGTCCTACTCGTATAATCGAAGAGTGGCTTTAATATTGATTATTAGTGTCAATACGAATATATTTGTAGCCAAAAAAGAGTCATCTATCAGTCAAAGATAAGGACTGAAAGCACAACTAGTTTCCTACGATTGTGTTGATCATTAGGCATGTATCCAGACGTACGATTGATTATGAAGGTTCTCCAAGCCCTCGATATGGCAAAGATAAAAGTGCATTAGAGTCTAAACTTGTTTATAGGAGTTTATCGTTGCGCAAAGGTATAAAGCTGAGTCCATGGCTCGAAATAGTATTCTAGATGGAATCCTAGTAGTATAATCGAAGAGTTGCTATTATATTAATTATTAGAGTCAATACGAATATATTAATAGCCAAATATGATTCATCTATGAGTCAATGATAAGGAGTGAAAGCACAAGGTGTTTCCTATCATTGTGTTGAGTATTAGGCATGTATCCGGATGTACGATTGATTATGAAGGTTCTCCAAGTCCTCGATATGGCAAAGATAAAAGTGCATTAGTGTCTAAACTTGTTTAAAGGAGTTTGTCGTTGCGCAAAATGTACAAAGCTGAGTCCATGGCTCGAAAAAAGTGTTCTAGATGTAGTCCTAGTTCATTTTTTAGGTTAAATAAGATGGATTCCTAGTCGTATAATCGAAGAGTGGCTTTAATATTGATTATTAGAGTCAATACGAATATATTTATAGCAAAAAATGAGTTATCTATTAGTTGATGATAAGGACTGAAAGCAAAGGGTATTTCCTACTATTCTTTGTGTATTGGGCATGTATCCGGATGTACAATTGATTATGGAGGTTTTCCAAGCCCTCGATATGGCAAAGATAAAAGTGCATTAGTGTCTAAATTTGTTTAAAGGAGTTTGTCGTTGCGCAAAGGTACATAGATCAGTCCATGGCTCAAAAGAGTATTCTAGATGTAGGTCCTAGTGCTTTTTTATGTTGAAATATGATGGAGTCCTAGTCATATAATCGAAGAGTGGCTTTAATATTGATTATTAGTGTCAATACGAATATATTTGTAGCTAAAAAAGAGTCATCTATCAGTCAAAGATAAGGACTGAAAGCACAAGGTGTTTTCTACGATTGTGTTGAGTATTACGCATGTATCCGGATGTACAATTGATTATGAATGTTCTCCAAGCCCTCGACATGGCAAAGATAAAAGCACATTAGTGTCTAAACTTGTTTAAAGGAGTTTCTCGCAGCAAAATGGTACAAAGCTGAGTCCTTGACTCAAATGAGTGTTCTAGATGTAGTCCTATGAGTCCATGGCTCAAAAGAGTGTTCTAGATGTAGTCCTAGTGCATTTTTATGTTGAATAAGATGGAGTACTAGTCGTATAATGGAAGAGTGGTTTTAATATTGATTATTAAAGTCAATACGAATATATTTATAGCAAAAAATGAGTCATCTATCAGTCAATGATAAGGAATGAAAGCACAAGGTGTTTCCTACGATTGTGTTGAGTATTAGGCATGATTCCGGACGTACGATTGATTATGAAGGTTCTCGAAGCCCTTGATATGGCAAAGATAAAAGTGCATTAGTGTCTAAACTTGTTTAAAGGAGTTTGTCGTTGCGCAAAGGTACAAAGATGAGTCCATGGCTCAAAAGGGTGTTCCAGATGTAGTCCTAGTCCATTTTTATGTTGAATAAGATGATATCCTAGTCATATAATCAAAGAGTGGCTTTATATTGATTATTAGAGTCAATACGAATACTTTTTATAAAAAAATGAGTCATCTATCAGTCAATTGGTAAGGACTGAAAGCACAAGGTGTTTCCTACGATTGTGTTGAGTATTAGGCATGATTCCGGACGTACGATTGATTATGAAGGTTCTCGAAGCCCTTGATATGGCAAAGATAAAAGTGCATTAGTGTCTAAACTTGTTTAAAGGAATTTGTCGTTGTGCAAAGGTACAAAGCTGAGTCCATGGCTCAAAAGAGTGTTTTAGATGTAGTACTTGTCCATTTTTATATTGAATAAGATGGAGTTCACCTGGTACTAGCAGTTTTATCGGGGAATTTCTCATCTTAGTAGGAGCTTTCCAAAGAAATAGCTTAGTAGCAACATTAGCAACGCGAGTCCTAGTCGTATAATCGAAGAGTGGCTTTAATATTGATTATTAGAGTCAATACGAATATATTTATAGCCAAAAATGAGTCATCTATCAGTCAATGATAAGGACTAAAACACAAGGTGTTTCCTACGATTGTTTGAGTATTAGGCATGTATCCGGATGTTACGATTGATTATGAAGCTTCTCCGAGCCCTCGATATGGAAAAGATAAAAGTGCATTAGTGTCTAAACTATTTTAAAGGAGTTTGTCATGGCGCAAAGGTACAAAGATGAGTTCATGGCTCGAAAGAGTGTTCTAAATGTAGGGAAACACCTTGTGCTTTCAGTCCTTATCATTGAATGATAGATGACTCATTTAGGCTATTAATATATTCATATTGACTGTAATAATCGATATTAAAGCCACTCTTCGATTATACGACTAGGACTCCATCTTATTCAACATAAAAATGTACCATACTACATTTAGAACACTCTTTTGAGCCATGGACTCAGTTTTGTACCTTTGCGTAACGACAAACTCCTTTAAATAAGTTTAGACACTAATGCACTTTTATCTTTGCCATCTCGAGGGCTTGGTCAACCTTCGTAATCAATCGTACTTCCGGATACATGCCTTATACCCAACACAATCATAGGAAACATCTTGTGCTTTCAGTCCTTATTATTGACTGATAGATGACTCATCTTTGGCTATAAAATATATTCGTATTGACTCTAATAATCATTATTAAAGCCACTATTCGATTATACGACTAGGACTCCATCTTATTCAACATAAAAACCAGTAGGACTACTTCCAGAACACTGTTTCGAGCCATGGACTCAGCTTTGTAGCTTTGTGCAACGACAAACTGTTAGAATAGGTGACCAGAAAGCCAATAGGTTTGGCGATTTGTAACCTATCTGACAACTTGATGTAAATGTAATATTATTATGTGATGAATATGATGAGTATTCGTCACCAATGGTACCTTATTTGTTGCGCTCATCTTACATTTGTTAAAACGGTGTTTAACTTATATCGCAACAAATCCCACAGACCATGGATAACAACTCGTGCAGTTGGGCCACGCATTGGATGGTGGTCATGAAACCAACTGATTAATAGTTTGGTCTGAAACGTTTCAAGTCGAGGACCTCGAGACAGGGCATCGAGAGTCCTATTGAGACTTGCATCAAGAGTCGTGTTCATTGGATGAGTGTCGTGTTTCATCGGCGACAGGCGTGGGACGCCTACACGATCTTGATGGGTTGGTCGACTAGGGTCGAGACGACTGGACTGACTCACGGGGATCATCATATGGAAGCCTTGGAGGTTTGGTCGGTATGATTGGTTTTCCCCAGTTCCGATAGTACGGGAGTAATCCTCAGACTTGAGGAATCATGCCAGTCGCGTGCACAGGACGGCTGTATCTTGGATCTGGCGAGAGGTAATCATTCTGTAAGATGATTATCATAAGCCTTGTCCAGTGCAGTCGGAATGTGTAGCGAGGACGGTGGATTCCAAGAAGAGGATCCGTCCCCTGTCAGTATGTGACAGAGGTTTCTCCTATGCACTCGGAGACACGTTCATGCTGTTTGAAAGCTGTGGCCACAGTGGTTGGTCGAACAGGGAATGGTTTCCTGTGTCGACGCAATGAAGCATACGTGGTCTCGAGTATTAAGCATAGATGCCTAGTCAAGGATGGGAACCGACGCCC
>JACGWO010000006.1:17144122-17199137 GCA_034509735.1 Sesamum alatum
ACTCCTTTAAACAAGTTTAGACACTAATGCACTTTTATCTTTTCCATATCGTGGGCTTGGTGAACCTTCATAATGAATCGTACATCCGGATACATGCCTAACACTCAACACAATCGTAGGAAACACCTTGTGCTTTCAGTCCTTATTATTGACTGATAGATGACTCATTTTTTGCTATAAATATATTCAAATTGACTCTAATAATCAATATTAAAGCTACTCTTCGATTATACGACAAGGACTCCATCTTATTCAACATAAAAATGCACAAGGACTACATCTAGAACACTCTTTCGAGCCATGGACTCAACTTTGTACCTTTGCGCATCGACAAACTCCTTTAAACAAGTTTAGACACTATTGAACTTTTATCTTTGCCATATCGATGGCTTGGAGAACCTTCATGATCAATCATACGTCTGGATACATGCCTAATACTCAACACAATAGTAGGAAACACGTTGTGCTTTCAGTCCTTATCATTGACTGATAGATGACTCATTTTTTACTATAAATATATTCGTACTGACTCTAATAATATATATTAGAGCCACTCTTCTATTATATGACTAGGACTCCATCTTATTCAACATAAAAATGCACTAGGATTACATCTAGAACACTCTTTTGAGCCATAGACTCGGCTCTGTACCTTTGCGCAACTACAAACTCCTTTAAACAAGTTTAGATACTAATGCACTTTTTATCTTTGCCATATCGAGGGCTAGGAGAACCTTCATAATCAATCGTACGTCCGGATACATGCCTAATACTCAACACAATTGTAGGAAACACCTTGTGGTTTGAGTCCTTATATTGACTGATAGATGACACCTTTTTTGCTATAAATATTTTCGTAGTGATTCCAAGAATCAATATTAAAGCCACTCTTCGATTATATGACTAGGACTCCATCTTATTCAACGTAAAAATGCACTAATCTAAAACACTCTTTTGAGCCATGGACTCAGCTTTGTACGTTTTCAGAACGACAAACTCCTTTAAACAAGGTTAGACACTAGTGCACTTTTATCTGTGCCATATCGAGGGCTTGGAGAACCTTCATAATCAATCGTACGTCTGGATAAATGCCTAATACTTAACACAATCATAGGAAACACCTTGTGCTTTCAGTCCTTATCATTAACTGATAGATGACTCATTTTTGGCTATAAATATATTCGTATTGACTATAATAATCAATATTAAAGCCACTCTTCGATTATATGACTAGGACTCCATCTTATTCAACGTAAAAATGCACTAATACTACATCTAAAACACTCTTTTGAGCCATGGACTCAGCTTTGTACGTTTTTAGAACGACAAACTCCTTTAAACAAGGTTAGACACTAGTGCACTTTTATCTGTGCCATATCGAGGGCTTGGGGAACCTTCATAATCAATCGTACGTCTGGATAAATGCCTAATACTTAACACAATTACACTTGTGTTAAAAAGACAACTAATGGCTGAAAATTCTCTCCAACCTCTCTCACGCACTTCACACATTACCCTCTCTCACAAAACACACCCATCACCTTCTTCCTCCACCGCCATTGAAGGAGGAACCGACGAGGATGAAGCGGATCATTTTGTTGATTGTGATGTGGGCACTACCCGCAAGCGATCCTCAACGTTGGAGGGGGATCTTGAGAGTTTTCGAAAAGATTTCAATATGGCTGCATTTGCGTCTCTTGCAAAAAGATTCATTGATGAGGGAGACTCTCATGGACTAGAAGCTTTGAAGCTTGTCAATGAATCATGGCAAGCACTATATGGCCCCCTCCCGCCGGAAGACTCTCGGTTTTCGGTGGCTCCACCAGCCCTCAAGCCCACCTCCGAGCATGAACTCACCCCATATCGCATCCCTCTTGAGCCTAGACGTGCTAGGAGGAACATCCCTCACATTCCACCGGCGAACTGGCAGGTGACTCTTCAACTTCCACCGCCACCTGCTAGGGTTTTTGAGGCCAACCCTTTGATAGCTGAACATGGTGTCTCTTCACCTTCTTTGGGGGCTGTTGGAGGCCTTTTCACCTCCATTCCACATGCTGAAAACGTCCACAAATCAGGCTCACACTAGCCGGCTATTTGCTCCCTCCCCGCGCCACCGAATATGGAATCTCCTCCTCCGTCTTTGAGTGTTAAACCAGCAGCTCCTCCTTCATACCTGGATGCTCTTAGACGCTGCTCCAGCAACCTTAAGCAAAGGAGCCCTCCCTTGCAGCCAACTAAGACTAATGGTTCACCCTTGGCCGCCATTGGAAATCAGCCTTCGGCTTTTGATTCAGCGCTTAGCTCACCCCCTCTCAACACTCTTGCTGGAACTCAAGGTAATCATGACTCCCCTTCCTCTTTCAAGCATGATTCGCCCATCACTTTGGCTGCAAATAATACTCCGGTTGCCCCGGTTATTAATGCTGATTCGCCGATTGCTTCGGGTCATTGTATTGATCCATCTAAAGATCTTGATTCGGCTGCGCCGCCCTTGCCTTATTCTTCTTCTAAACTGAATATTCCGAGTGGTTCGAATGTGTCTTTGGGGCTGAATGCTTGTAATGATGCCTTTGCTACCTCTTGTGAGCTATCGAAAAAGAAGTCCTTGCGGTTTATTCCACCGGAATTCCAAAACGGAGAAGTGATTGTTAGACCCTCTCTTGGCATGATTAAAAATGGCTCTAAACGATGGGAAACTACGGCGGTTGGATATCTACTTGGACGCAAACCCCCTTTCTTCCCCTTCCGGGACTTCATTCATGCAAATTGGCCCGGTATCAAAGAAGTGACAGCCACCACCAATGGATTCTTCTTCTTCACATTTGAAAATGCTTCGGCTATGGATGAGGTTATTGAGAGCGGCCCTTGGCTCTTCCAAGGTCAGCCCATTGTTCTTCAACGTTGGGAACCGGGAATGGTCTTAAGAAAGCAAAGCCACACGCAAGTCCCTGTTTGGATCCGCATTTGGCACCTTCCTGTTGAACTATGGACGGATGAAGGTTTGAGCACCATTGCTAGCGGTATCGGCAAACCACTTTACAGTGACGCTATCACAAAGGCATGCACGAGGCTGGATTTCGCTCGTGTATGCGTTATGCTTGATTATTCCTCTTCTCTTCCCAAGCACATTATCATCATGATCCCTTCAGAGGACGGATCGGAATCCCCATGCCGAATTGACATTGAATATGAATGGATTCCTCCTAAATGTCGCACATGTTGCTCCCTCGGCCACTCGGCCAAGGCTTGTCCTTCATTGAAGAAGCCGACAAAACAGCCGCCTGCTATCTACATTCCGAAACAAGTCCCTCCTCGGATCATGACCCCTGAGATTGCTCCGCTGAACACCATTCCAGAACAGGTGCTTCAAAACCACCCGGTTGCCCCCCCCAACCCTCGGGCCTCATCTCCTGTGGACTCTCCAGCTTGCACTCTTGTGCATCCCCCAGCCCCTTCTGATCGCCCCCCTCGGGCTTCCGCCGACGGCTTGACTCCTCTCCCTGATGGGAACATTGAGAGCATCCCCACCCATAATCCATTTGATGCTCTCGGTGAGCTACCACTTGATGCTGATTTGACCTCTCCGGGCCCTAACAGACGCAGCCCGCCGCAAGGTTACAAATGATTAGAGCAGCCGCTTGGAACGTGCGGGGTCTTAACCGCCAAGACCACCAACAAGCTGTTGCTTCGCTTGTCCATGAATTTGAACTCCACCTTATTGGTCTCCTAGAAACAAGGGTCTCCCACCCCAATATTAATCGAATAAAGGTACGCTTACTCCCCAATTGGAGTTGGTTTATTGACTATTCTGGGCCCGGTAACCGTTTATGGATTGCGTGGAACAATTCTGAACTTGATATTGATGTTGTTGACTCTGGACCCCAATTTGTGCATTGTCGCGTCACCATGCGTTGCTCGCACGTTTCCTGCTTTATTACCTTTGCTTACGGTGCAAATGATTCTATCGCTCGCCGCGATCTCTGGTCTAAACTGTATGAACTCTCTTTATCTACTGTTGCTTTTCCCTGGCTTGTCCTTGGCGACTTCATGCAGTTATTGACTTGAGTGAAGTCTGTGGTGTTTCGGGGGACATCCGAATGGGTATGGAGGAATTTGGCAACTGTATCTCCTGCTCCGGTTTACTTCATCTCCCCACCTCCGGTGCGCGCTTCACTTGGCATAATTGCAGTGACGGGGCACGCAGCCTTTGGAAGCGCCTTGACCGAGCTCTGGCTAATGATGATTGGATCTCCAAATGGCCTGGATCATCTGTTTTATGTTGCACTCCCCGGACTTCAGATCATTCTCCTCTTGTTCTCCAGGGACATGCTCCTCCCCCCCCATCCACCATGTTCCGATTTGACAACTACCTTATTGCTTGTCATGGTTTTCTTTCGGAAGTTGGTAAGACTTGGGCTGCTCCTATTCATGGGACTTCTTTGTACTCAGTCACGAGGAAACTTAAGCTCCTCAAACCTACTTTTCGTCGTATGAGGAAGGAAAAGGGTGACTTATCAGCCAATGTCAAAATGGCTACGGAATTCCTATCTATTGTGCAGACTCACTTGATCCGACTTCGGCACCAACCTCTCCTCCTGCAGATTGAGCGCCTGTGCAAAATCCTTGTTGCTCGTGCTACCTTTCTCGAATTGGAAATGCTTAAACAAAGATAAAAAATGCTTTGGCTTAAAGGGGGTGATGATTGCTCGAAATTATTCTTCCGGAAAGTGGCTGCACGACGTTTAGCGCTTCGTGTCTTCCAAATCCACAATAATGACGGGACTCTTCTCACTTCTCCGAATGAGGTGCAGTCCGAATTTGTGAGCTTTTATGAGCGCTTACTTGGGGGCCCTAGAAGACGATCCACTATCTCTCTGAGCCACTTGGTTCCTTTCCTTCGCTATTCTATCCCTGATGAGTTAACCTCTGGAATGACCCGGCCGGTTACACACGGTGACATCAAATCGGCTCTCTTTGACATTCCGGATGATAAATCTCCTGGTCCTGATGGCTTCTCATCTGCCTTCTTCAAAGCTGCTTGGCCCATTATTGGTGATGAATTTGTTGCTGCTGTTCGGGAATTCTTCTTCTCCGGTAGAATTCTTAAGCAAATCAATGCCACCATCATTACGCTTGTCCCAAAAGTTCAACTCCCGGGGTTTGTGAATGACTTTCGCCCAATCTCTTGCTGTAATATCCTCTACAAGGTCATCTCTAAGATCATTGTTCAGCGCATCAAGCCAGTCCTTGAACACATTATCAGCCCGTCACAAAATGCCTTTGTTCCTGGAAGAAGAATTTCAGACAACATCCTTCTTGCCCAAGAACTATTTAGCGGGTACAACCGGAAAAATGGTCCCCCCAGAGCCGCAATTAAAGTTGACCTTCGGAAAGCTTTTGACTCTCTCGAGTGGGACTTTATTATTGCTGTACTTCGACTATTCCAATTCCCAGATATCCTCATTACATGGATTGAGGAATGCATTACCACCACTTCATTCTCCATTTGCCTTAACGGTGAGCCCCACGGATTTTTTCAAGGTAGTAGGGGACTCGACAGGGAGATCCACTCTCCCCCTACCTCTTCGTCCTATGCATGGAAGTCTTTCATCTCCAGCTCCAAAAATCCATTGCTGAAAAACCCTTTGCATTCCACCCGCAATGCAAGGAACTTGGCCTCCTCTGTCTCTCCTTTGCTGATGACCTTCTCCTCTTTTGCCGTGCGGAAGCCCCCTCGATCCAGGTTTTCAGCGATGCCCTGGAATGGTTATCTATTGCCTCAGGCCTTCAGGTGAACCGTGACAAAAGTCAACTTATCCTCTCCAAGTCAGCTGAACCCCTGCGCCCAGATCTCCATCATATTCTTGGTTTTCAAGCTGGAGTTCTCCCTCTCAAGTACCTTGGTCTTCCCCTCCTGCACTCCCGTCTCACTTTACATAACTGTCAACCTTTGCTCCAAAAGATTGACAAGCGTATCGCGGGCTGGGCGGGTATCCCCCTCTCTTTTGCAGGAAGAGTCCAACTCATTAAATCGGTCCTCTCTTCTCTTCACACCTATTGGAGCTCGGCGTTCTTCCTTCCAAAAGAAGTCATTGAAATTCTTGAGAAGAAATTCCGTAAATTCTTATGGCAAGGGCATTTCTGATAGAGGTTATGCAAAAGTTGCTTGGGATCAAGTGTGTCGGCCAAAAGATGAGGGAGGTCTTGGAATTCGACCTATTGCTCCCTTAAACCAATCCCTTATGATCCGGCATTTATGGGATGTCCTTCAGCGCTCCCCCCACTCAATTTGGGCTCAATGGATTTGGCAATATCGACTTAGGAAAGCAACTATTTGGACCATCTCCCCGAATATTGGGTCTTGGAGTTGGCGTAAAATGATTCGACTTCGTCATTTCCTTCTGAATGGGGTTCGTTTTCAGATTGGGTTGGACCCTCAATTCCAACTTTGGCAGGACCCTTGGCACCCCCTGGCTGTTCTCATTCACCGGTTCCCCCGGGGTCCCGCCATCACCGGCATCCCACTCGATGCATCTTTGGGGTCTGTCATCCGATCGGGGCAATGGAACTGGTCTATCACAAATTTTGAGCTTTTTGATGTCTTGGCTGCTCTCCCTCAGATCTCCCCTGGACCATCTCGGATTCTTTGGAGCTCCCTTAACGGTACACTCTCTAACTCGGACGCTCTAAGCATCTTCCAACCCCCCGGACCGAAGGTGGAGTGGTCTTCCTTATTCCATGGCCCTTTCCGCATTCACCGAAATCTTTTTATTCTGTGGCTTGCTATTAGAGAGCGTCTCTCTACCATGGATAAGCCTTGGTGCCCACCGGATTCTTGGGAGTGCGTCCTCTGTAATTCTGGAATGGCTGAGAGCCACGCTCACCTCTTCTTCGAATGCACTTTCTCCCGGAGATGCCTTTCCCTCCTTAGACAGCATACCAAAATCCAATGGCCTCATCCTTCGTGGAGTTTAGGCATCAGATGGGCCTCCATTCGATGGCGCGGGAAACATCTCATTAACGCAGCATGGCACCCCCTGGGTGTTCTCATTCACCGGTTTCCCCGGGGTCCCGCCATCACTGGCATCCCACTTGACGCATCTTTGGGGTCTGTCATCCGATTGGGGCAATGGAACTGGTCTATCACAAACTTTGAGCTTTTTGATATCTTGACTGCTCTCCCTCCGATCTCCCCTGGACCATCTCGGATTCTTTGGAGCTCCCATAGCGGTACACTCTCTAACTCGGACGCTCTGGGCATCTTCCAACCCCTCGGACCGAAGGTGGAGTGGTCTTCCTTATTCCATGGCCCTTTCCGCATACACCGAAATCTTTTTATTCTGTGGCTCGCTATTAGAGAGCGTCTCTCTACCATGGAAGCCTTGGTGCCCACCGGATTCTTGGGAGTGCGTCCTCTGTAATTCTGGAATGGCTGAGAGCCACGCTCACCTCTTCTTTTAATGCACTTTCTCCCGGAGATGCCTTTCCCTCCTTAGACAGCGTACCAAAATCCAATGGCCTCATTCTTAATGGAGTCTTGGCATTAGATGGGCCTCCATTCGATGGCGTGGTACACATATCATTAACGCAGCATACCGTGCCACTCTTGCCTCGCTTGTTTATCACATTTGGCGTGAGCGTAATTCTCGTAGATTCCAAAGCTCCTCCCTTTCAGTTAATGCTTTGGTGGATCTTGTTCTTGAGCAGGTACGCTCACGCATCCACAGAGACGACTTGAAGCCCACGCTTCAAACTTTTGCCCTTTTCCGCCTTTGGCGTATCCCATGGAGCCTCCCTGTTGAATAATGCTAGTTCTTGTTGATTGATGATTGTTGTTGACTGTTGATTGCTGTTTTTGGGGCTGCCTTGTTGATTTCCCCTTGCTGTTCTTGGGCCGGCTTGCAGCCGTGATTGGTCTGCTCTTTTGTTTTCCTACCATTGACTCCACTTTGAAATGGCTTGTTGGTTGTGTTTCCTCCTTTGCCCTTGTTGGGATTGGCTTGTTGATGTTGCTTTGTGCCCAGGATCGCTGAATCACTGTTGCCTTCCTTGGTGCACCCTCCGGACAAGGCGGTTTTTCCCTTTGTCATTGTTGTTAACACTCCTTTTATTTATGAAATTTACATTTACCTAAAAAACATACTCAACACAATCGTACGAAACACCTTGTGCTTTCAGTCCTTATCATTGACTTATAGATGACTCATTTTTTCCTATAAATATATTGGTATTGACTTTAATAATCAATATTAAAGCTACTCTTTGATTATACGACTAGGACTCCATGTTATTCAACATAAAAATGCAATAGGACCATATCTAGAACACTCTTTTGAGCAATGGACTCAGCTTTGTACCTTTGCGCAACGACAAACTCCTTTATACAAGTTTAGACACTAATGAAATTCTATCTTTGCAATATCGAGGGCTTGGAGAACCTTCATAATCAATCGTACGTCCGGATACATGCCTAATACTCAACACAATCTTAGGAGACACCTTGTGCTTTTAGTCCTTATCATTGACAGATAGATGACTCATTTTTTCCTATAAATATATTCCTATTTACTCTAATAATCAGTATTAAAGCGACTCTTCGATTATATGACTAGGACTCTATCTTATTCAACATAAAAATGGACAAGGATTACATCTATAACCCTCTTTTGAGCCATGGACTCAGCTTTGTACCTTTACGCAACGACAAACTCCTTTAAAAAAATTTAGACACTAATGCACTTTTATCTTTGCCATATCGAGGGCAAGGAGAACCTTCATAAGTAATCGTGCGTCCGGATACATGCCTAATACTCAACATAATCGTAGGAAACACCTTGTGCTTTCAGTCCTTATCATTGACTGATAGATGACACATCTTTTGCTATAACTATATTCGTATTCACTCTAATAATCAATATTAAAGCCACTCTTCGATTATATGACTAGGACTCCATCTTATTCAACGTAAAAATGCACTAGTACTACATCTAAAACACTCTTTTGAGCCATGAACTCAGCTTTGTACCTTTGCATGACGACAAACTCCTTTAAAAAAGTTTAGACACTAATGCACTTTTATATTTGCCATATCGAGGGCTTGGAAAACCTTCATAATCTATCGTATGTCCGGATACAAGCCTAATACTCCACAAAATCTTAGGAAACACCTTGTGTTTTCAGTCCTTATCATTGACTGATAGATGACTCATTTTTGGCTATAAATATATTCGTATTGACTTTAATAATCAATATTAAAGGCACTCTTCGATTATCTGACTAGGACTCCATCTTATTCAACATAAAAATGCACTAGGACTATATCTGGAACACTCTTTTGAGCCATGGACTCATCTTTGTACCTTTGCGCAATGCCAAACTCCTTTAAACAAGTTTAGACACTAATGCACATCTATCTTTGCCATATCGAGAGCTAGGAGAACCTTCATAATCAATCGTACGTCTGGATACATGCCTAATACTCAACACAATTATAGGAAACACCTTGTGGTTTGAGTCGTTATATTGACTAATAGATGAAGCATTTTTTGCTATAAATATATTCGTATTGACTCTAATAATCAATATTAAAATCACTCTTCGATTATATGACTAGGACTCCATCATATTCAACATAAAAATGCACTAGGACTACATCTAGAACACTCTTTTGAGCCATGGACTCATCTTTGTACCTTTGCTCAACGACAAACTCCTTTAAACAAGTTTATACACTAATGCAGTTTTATCTTTGCCATATCGAGGTCCTGGAGAACCTTCATAATCCATCGTACGTCCGCATACATGCCTAGTACTCATTACAATCGTAGGAAACACCTTGTGTTTCCAGTCCTCATCATTGACAGGTGACTCTTTTTTTACTATAAATATATTCGTATTGACACTAAAAATCAATATTTAAAGCCACTCTTCGATCATATGACTAGGACTCCATCTTATTCAACATAAAAATGCAATAGGACTACATTCAGAACGCTCTTTTGTGCAATGGACTCAGATTTGTACATTTGCGCAACAACAAACTCCTTTAAACAAGTTTAGACACTAATGAACTTTTATCTTTGCAATATCGAGGTCTTGGAGAACCCTCATAATCAATCGTACATTCGGATACATGCCTAATACTCAACAAAATTGTAGGAGACACCTTGTGCATTCAGTCCCTATCATTGACTGATAGATGACTCATTTTTTACTATAAATATATTCGTATTGACTCTAATAATCAGTATTAAAGCCACTCTTTGATTATATGACTAGGACTCCATCTTATTCAACATAAAAATGGACTAGGATTACATCTAGAACACTCTTTTGAGCCATGGACTCAGCTTTGTACCTTTACGCAACGACAAACTCCTTTAAACAAGTTTAGACACTAATGCACTTTTATCTTTGCCATATCGAGGGCTAGGAGAACCTTCATAATCAATCGTACGTCCGGATACATGCCTAATACTCAACACAATCTTAGGAAACACCTTGTGTTTTCAGTCCTTATCATTGACTGATAGATGACTCTTTTTTTGCTATAAATATATTCGTATTGACTCTAATAATCAATATTAAAGCCACTCTTCGATTATATGACTAAGACTCCATCTTATTTAACATAAAAATGCACTAGGACTACATCTACAACACTCTTTTGAGCCATGGACTCATCTTTGTACCTTTGCGCAATGGCAAATTATTTTAAACAAGTTTAGACACTAATGCACATTTATCTTTGCCATATCGAGAGCTAGGAGAACCTTCATAATTAATCGTCCGTCTGGATACATGCCTAATACTCAACACAATCGTAGGAAACACCTTGTGGCTTGAGTCCTTATATTGACTGATAGATGACGCATTTTTTGCTATAAATATATTCGTATTGACTCTAATCATCAATATTAACGCCACTATTCGATTATACCACTAGGACGCCATCTTATTAAACATAAAAATGGACTAGGACTACATCTAGAAGACTCTTTCGAGCCATGGGCTCATCTTTGTAACTTTGCGCAACGACAAACTCCTTTAAACAAGTTTAGACACTAATGCACTTTTATCTTTGTCATATCGAGGGCTTGGAGAACCTTCATAATCAATCGTACGTCCGGATACATGCCTAATACTCAACACAATCGTAGGAAACACCTTGTGCTTTCAGTCCTTATCATTGACTGATAGATAATACGTTTTTGGGTATAAATATATTGGTATTGACTCTAATAATCAATATTAAAGCAAATCTTCGATTATATGACTGGGACTCCATCTTATTCAACATAAAAATTCACTAGGGCTACATCAAGAACACTCTTTTGAGCCATGTAGTCATCTTTGTACCTTTGCGCAACGGCAAACTCCTTTAAACAAGTTTAAAGACTAATGCACTTTTAATCTTTGCCATATCGAGGGCTTGGAGAACCATCATAATCAATCGTACGTCCGGATACATACCTAATACTCAGCACAAACGTAGGAAACACCTTCTATTTTACGTCCTTATCATTGATTGATAGATGACTCATTTTTGGCTATATATATATTCGTAATGACTCTAATAATCAATATTAAAGCCACTCTTCGATTATATGACTAGGACTCCATCTTTTTCAACGTAAAATTGCACTAGTACTACATCTAAAACTCTCTTTTGAGCCATGGATTCATCTTTCTACCTTTGCATGACGACAAACTCCTTTAAACAAGTTTAGACACTAATGAAAGTTTTTCTTTTTTGCGTAACGAGGGCTTCGAGAACGTTCGAAATCAATCGTATGTCCGGATACATGCCTAATACGCAACACAATCATAGGAAACACCTTGTGTTTTCAGTCCTTATCATTCACTGATAGATGACTCATGTTTTGCTATAAATATATTCGTATTGACTCTATTAATCAATATTAAAGCCACTCTTCGATTATATGACTAGGACTTCATCTTATTCAACATAAAAATGGACTAGGACTACGTCTAGAACACTCTTTCGAGCCATGGACTCATCTTTGTACCTTTGCGCAACGACAAACTCCTTTGAACAATTTTAGACTAATGCACTTTTACCTTTGCCATATCGAAGGCCTTGGAGAACCTTCATAATCAATCGTACGTCCGGATACATACCTAATACACAAACCATCGTAGGAAACACCTTGTGCTTTCAGTCCTTATCATTGACTAATAGATGACTCTTTTTTTGCTATAAATATATTCGTACTGACTCTAATAATCTATATTAAAGCCACTCTTCGATTATACCACTAGGACTCCATCTTATTGAACATAAAAAATGGACTAGGACTACATCTAGAACACTCTTTCGAGCCATGGACTCATCTTTGTACCTTTGCGCAACGACAAACTCCTTTAAACAAGTTTAGACACTAATGCACTTTTATCTTTGCCATATCGACGGCCTGGAGAACCTTCATAATCAATGTACGTCCGGATACATGCCTAATACTCAAACAATCGTAGAAAATACCTTGTGCTTTCAGTCCTTATGCCGAGACCGGGGACGAGGACTTCTTCCGGCCTTACCCCCCTCCTCAGAACCACATCAGATGGCTCTGATACCACAAGGGTACCAGCTACCAAAAAGAAAGCGAAGACTACGGTCACGGACACAGACGATGGCGTTCACAGCGGATTAGTGTGATACTAGGCGGATTAGTGTGATACTGGCGGCGGATTAGTGTAATACTAGGGTACCAAATAGAGAGGAAGCAGGAAGAGATACATATAGATAAAGAGAGGTTTTATTATCACAAGAACAAAACTTACAATACTTATGAAAGTAATATTACAAAGATAGTAACAAGGCTGAGTTTTCTAAGATGCCTCTCTCGGACCTATGCTACTCTCCTTTTATAAGGAGGGGAGAATACTCGGGAGACCAGCATAAATCTCCTGAAGATATCTGAAGATAAGAGAATCTTATCTTCAAAGATATGAGAATCTACTTTAAGTCACTTCCCATCATCTTTACGTCAATGGAGAGAATCTTTACTGTTGTTGAACAGTGGTTTGTCTTCAATCATGGACTCTTTGAAGTTGGCCTTTGTGCTACTGATAAGGATCCTGAGCATCTTGCATGGGATCAGAGTGTTCTGTGTTCTGGCTCATCATTTCTTCGTCCTCGTCATCTGATGACTCGAGCAATTCTTTGATTTGATTTTTCAAATCCTTCTTTGATGCACTTGAAAGCAATTCCTTCAATACCTCAGAGATTTCCTTTTTGGACTTTGATTTAGTCGGTGTAATCGGTTCCAGGTCAATAATCCCTCGTACAGAGAAGACTGAATCTTTGAAGAATTCAAATTTATCCCACCATTTAATAAGTATCCTTCTTCCTACATAGGGAATATTTTCAAGACTTTCTCCTAACTTTTGAAATGTTCTTTTTGATACAACTACATCCCACCGAATAATCCATGGTATTTGATAAAGAGCGGTAAACATAAGCCCATGAGCTTTCATGGACACATTGGTCTTGACAAAGTCTTCATAAATCAATCTAATTTTATGTGGTAAAATAATAGGATATAATCCCCAATTGGCAAACCAACATATGAACCATTGAGGGAAATTAAGTGTCTTAAGTTCTTTGAACTGCAGAAACCAGCTATGTTTTCTTTGTCTATTTTCGTAGCAGAGGGCGATGTCCCAAGCTTTGATATAATCAAAATAATTGAAATATAACTTATTCCTATGAGGATACTTGGTATCAGGCACAATTTCTTTAAATCGATACAAATCTCCTTCCCATTGTTCAGGAGTTATAACTTTGATAATATAAGCTTTTGAGAAAGCCCATTCTCCACCAGATCTTATGGTGGAATCAAATTGCACTGATCCAGTATATGTTAATATTTCTTGATAATATAAGAAGTCTTTCGGATAGAGGAAAGGGTCTGTAAAATTTTTTAGATAGAAGTTCATTACTTCTTCTGAGGACAAATGCATATATTTTCCTTCAATCGGAGATATCCAATTGGTGGAGATTGGAATATAGGGATAAACATGTTCTTTCGCAGAAGCAGATTTTACTGCTATTTTGTAGGCATCTTCTCTGAGCCTCTCTTCTTCAGGGACAGCTTTTAAAGCTTCTTCTCTTAACGTTTTACTGTCCTTTTCAAAGGCCAGTTTATATGGTTGAAATTTATTTAGGTTAACATTACCTTTACTGGATGACGCTCTATCTTTGTTCATTGCTTTCCCTGCAAAAATTCACGAGTTAAAAAATCAGGTAAGGAGTTATGTGATCCTTTAATAAACTCAATATCAAAATCGAATACAGATAGTATGGCTTGCCACCTAGCAAAGATTTGTTTCGAGGCTAAATTTTTAACATCCTTTTGTAATATCTCTTTTGCAGATTTGCAATCTACTCGTAACAAAAATTTTTGATTTAATAAATCACTTTCGAATTTTTGAATGCATAGAACAATAGACAAAATCTCCTTTTTAACCGTAGAGTAATTGACTCTAGGTCCTCTCCATACTCCCGAGGTGAACCTTACTAATGATTCTTTATCATTAATCCTTTGTTTAAGTATTCCTCCATATCCTACATCGGAAGCATCGGTCTCAACAATTTTGAAGGCATCTGGGTTTGAAATTGCAAGACAAGGGATTTCTTTAATTCTTGCTTTAATTTTTCTAACTGCATTAGTGTGTTCGGTGCCCCAAATTGGAGGGTTTTTCTTGAGTCTCTCAAATAACGGTTTAGCATCATAAGCCAAATCTTTATAAAATTCAGCAACATAATTTAGACTTCCAAGAAACCTTTGTAGTTGATTTTTATCCTTGATTTCATCAGGAAATTTTTCAGCAAATATTATAGCTCGATCTATAGGGAAGATAGTTCCTTCTCTAATAATATGCCCTAGAAATTTTATTTCAGTCTGAAAGAGTTTAATCTTTTTGGCAGAAACAACCAATCCTGCTCTCACAACAACATCTACGAATATTTTTAGATGTTTAAAATGTTGTTCAATAGATTCTGAAAATATTAGGACATCATCTATATAGACTATTGTAAATGCCGTATAAGCATTAAATATGTCATTCATAATCCTTTGAAATTCAGAAGGGGCATTCTTTAGTCCGAAAGGCATAACGTTCCATTCATAATGGCCAAAAGGGACAGTGAAAGCTGTCTTATAACGATCTTCTTCTTTATTTGGATTTGCCAAAATCCTGATTTCATATCAAATTTTGACATAACTTTAGCTGAATAAAGCCTATTCAAAAGGTCCTTTTTATTTGGGATTGGGTACCGTATCCATCTTAAATTTGTTTAGAGGTTTGTAGTTTTATAACTAACCTGGGAACCCCTCTTTCAAGTTTTGCTGCATTTTCTACATAAAAGGCAGGACAACTCCAAGGACTATGGGATGGCCTTATAAGTTTTTTAAGTAATAATTCCTCTATTTCCTTTTTGCATATTTCTAAATGTCTAGGACCCATGGCAATGGGTCTAGCTTTAGTGGGAATCTGATTTTCTTTAAAATCAGCCTCATAAGGTAAAGAGACAACATGTTTTTTCTTTTCCCAGAAGGCATTAGGAATATCTGAGCAGATTGTTTTTTCTATATAGGATTGTAATTCCTTGATTTTATTTTGTAAATAAGGAGAAGAAATTTTCTCTTTTAATTTTTTATAACTAATCTCTTGGGATAAAGAGTTTAAAAAGTTTTCTTTTCTTTCAATTGTTTTTTTGAATTAAGTCAATCTCATGATATTTTGGCTGAGTGACAAAATTGAACTTTAATTCATTTCCTTTTACTACACTTGTAATTCCTTCTTTGGATACTTCTTTGATTGGATAAAGCATATGAAGAAAAGGATTTCCTAATATCACGTCATGAGAGAGATTTTTTACCATTATAAATGGCATTTCTAGACAAATTCCTTTATTACAAACAGCAGTGTTTTGTAATTTGTATTTTACTAGTAATTTCCTTCCATCTGCTGCATTAAGGACTTCAGTCGTTTTTGAAAAATACCTAGAGGGTACTAACCCTTCATTAATGCAGTTTAAATCTGCTCCTGAATCTATCATGGCAATGGCCGAAAAATAATACTCTTTATGCACAACAATAGTAACCTTGGTATGCCATTTATGGGTTATAACTCTGTCAATCATATTAACAAAAGTTAAAGAGTTTAACTCCTCTTTTTGCAATAATTCTTCCCTTTCAATTCTTATTTCTTCCTCATTATCACTAGATGAATAATTATGAGATTTAATCTCAAAAAGCAGAAACTCTAGATTTTAGTTCTTGTAATTCTTGTTTTTAGAATTTTTACTTCATGTCTTAATTCTGCCGTAGAGGCCTCTGTAGTTGTAGAAGTGGATACATTAGAGTTTTTAACTCTATTCATTATTTCTTTAAAATTATAAGCTTCCGGCTCTTTTATCTTTAATTTTTTCTCAGGTTTTCGGTCTTTATAAGATTCTAAATATTTTTGTAACATTTCCTTTTTCTCGTCCGGATCAGGAATTTTATCTATAAGATCTAGAATAAAACTTTCTTCTTTTGTTAATACAAATAATCCGTTAGCATGACATAAAGCTTTATAATAGTCACAATTTCCTTCACAACTATTGGATTCATCGTTATCTGATCCCTCATTTTCTGATTTATCAGACTCTTCATTGTTTTCATCTTCAGAATTTATTTCTGTTATAACAGATAATTTTAAATTTTCATCTTCTAGTTCTGATTCTTCTATAAGAAGCTTTTGTAACGCGGTTTTAAGATCTTCATCTATATCAAGATTTAGAATTCTTCTTTTCATCTTACATTTATTGGCATAATGTCCTGGGGAACGACATTTCCAACATATTGGAACTCTTTTTTGTTTAGGAGGATTTTCTTTTTTCTCTTTTCTATACTCCTTTCTTGGAGGATTTCTTTCTACATTAGTATCCTTTTTCTTATAATAGCGTTTTTTATTAGAGGTTTTATAAACTCTTTTCTTCTTATCTAGTGGTTTACTGGGTGTTAACCCTATTTGTTCACAGAAGTCCCCAAGAACTCTTTTTCCATAAATTTTTTCTTTCTGAATTTGCTTATGTAATTTTATTTCATTACACAGACACATTCCTTCAGCTACGATTTCTGAAGCAAGATCACCATAGGTATAGAGATGATATGGTATAATACCTTGATGTTTTTGTTTTATGCGGTTTTTAACCCTTTCTGCAAAGAAATGAGGGAGTCCTAATAAGAACTTTTCTTTCCAAAACTCATGTTGACTATCTTCTCTAGTAAATATTTTAGAGAAAAAGACATCTTTGTACCATTTAAAATGGGATAAACTGGGACATTTTAAGTTCATAAGTTGTTCCTGGGTTTTGTCTAATTGTAATGAAGTACTTCCTATAAAGTGCTTGGCTATAGTATAAATCAAAGTGTTAACACAATCTGTTACTTGGCTATTGTTTTCTAATTTTACTGCATTTAATATATGCATTTTTGCTTCATCTAATAGGTGAAAATCCCACCAACCTTTAAGTTGACCTGTAAATCCTTGAATTATAGCTTTAGCTATTTCAGAGTCAGCATTTCCTTTAAGGCGACAAGCAGTAGCATACATAGTGATATAATGTAATTTTGTTTGTATTTGATACTCAGTATGCCCATCAATATTCCACTCATGAATGGATGTTCCATCAAACGAAGCCCCAGATAAATAATTTTCTTGTTCTTCTATCAAAAGGTCCACTGGGGTTGGCCTATGATAATAAGGCTTCCTATTATTGTTATTTCCAAAATCAATTTTATTGAGCTCATACGGTTCTTGTTGTAATTCTTTTCTGAACATTTCTTCTAACTGATCTATCTCTTGGTCAGAATTTCCATCTTCCTTTTCGAAATTATTCTCTTGTGCTCCAGTAAGAGGGGCTATGTCTTTGTCTTTTATCCCAAGGTTTTTTAACCTTTTTTAATATTTCTTCCAGAACCTCAGAATCTTCAGAGGCTTTATTAATTTTAACATTAATTTTTTCGGAAGGTAATGGTTTGAATAAAACCTTTTCCTTTTCAATAGTCTTACTAGTTTGAGGCAACTCGGTATGATCTTTATAAAGATATTTATTAACATGTTGTTCTATTCTGGTAAGCTGCCTTCCAATAGTTTGTAAAGACAAATTTGTATAGTTGTTCTGTTCTATCGCAGCTTCTATTTTATTATCTTTTCTGTAAGGGGTAGCATTAACCTCTTCTTTATCGATTTTAATAGACAAATTAATTTCTGGGGGATGAATACTTTTAATAATTTTTTCCCTTTGTTGTAATAAAATTCTGATATGCAGTATTAATATTAGCAATAATATTCTCATCTGAGAACTTAGGAAAATTATTTTCTCGTTTCTCTATCTTATAGAAAATATTTATGACTTCAAAGAAGTCTATTTCTTCCTTCATTTTTTCTTAGAAATTTCTTATAGGTTTTAAACCACTTCTCTTGGCTTTTTGTGGATTTTAAATAAAACCATTTTCTCTTAATTTCATTTTTTGGAGAATAGAATAATTCTCTTAGTCTTCCTTCAAAGGGAAATTCTAGATTTTTATCTACGGTTAAGGTATTTAAACCAAAAACACTTCTTTCCTCTTCAAAACCGTATCCCATGTCGGAGGGGGTAGGTGATTTAGCCCGTGACGAAGAAGGGATTTCCACTTTATATTCTGGTTGACTAACCCCATCCGATGTATTTTTTAATATAACTTGTTCCTTTTCAAATCGTGATAAGGGAATTGAAGATGTAGAACATCTACCAGACATTATTTCCTCTTTCTTAGAATTCTCCCTTATATTAAGGTGAGTAACTCGCTCTTTAGAGAATCTTATCTCTACATCTCCATCTGGATATTCTATAATTTCTTCTAACCTTTTATTTTCCTGTTTTACAGGTTTGTTGCCTTCCTCAAGGATCCATTTTTCGGGAAGATTAACTTGATCCCAAGTAATAGTCTTGGGATTACAACATTACTCTTAGATATATCAGTTACGAACATGGTTGTAGTCCTAGGATTTTGATTTATAAATTTCCTCATATCAGGAACCACTGTATTCATGACCTTGTAATAAAGTCTATTCATGACCTTGTAATAAAGTCTAAAAATAAGAAAAACGTTTTGAGTTCCAGGCATCATATCAAATCCATCTGATTTTATATCTAAGCATAAAGCATGTTTCAAATTTGGATCTGCTAAAGAAACAGTAAAATCAGGAAAACATGAGAAGTATATGGGTCCATCACATAAACTGGATTCTACTATTCCTAACAAGGAATCATGAAATTTGTTATGCCTCTTGTCTCTTACTGCAATCAATGCCGAAGTATTTAAACCTAGTCTAGTGGCAGGCCTTAAGGCAATTTGGACCATTCCAATATGCAAGAATTTGTACTTTTGCCTATGCAAGGCCATAAGTCTTTCAGAAAATAAATGGAATGTACTATATCCTTCAGATAAAGGAATTGATTGTTCAACTGTCTTAATGATATAATCAGTTCTTCTAATAAAACTTCCCGTGCTCTTGTAAATTTTTCCTGTTGGATAAACAGGCATTTTCCAGTCATTTAAACTCTTATCAATGTTATCATTAATAACAATTTCCTTATTCTTATTAGTGAATTCCTGTTGATCTAAATCGTCATTAGAGCTAAAAGACAAAACTCGACTGAACCTATTCATTCGATCTTCCTTATCACTGTCAACGATTTACGCCTAAGGATTCCCTAACAGCCCTCTAGGCAAACAACAGGAACATAAACAGGCTACGCGACTTAAGGCAAAGTGCCCGGGTTTCAAAGGAAGATTTCTATGGATCAGTAAAGTTTTAGCTTTTAGGTTTGTATGACAAACTAGACCTTTATGCTAATAATATTTCTACCTGCTTTTCAAAAGACTTTAAAGAAGATTTTACCGTTTTAAGTTTCTCTTCGTAGTATTCAGGCCGAATACCTTGATTGATCTGATCTTTTAGGTATTTAATATATCTTTTGGTGTAGTCGATTTTTAACTTTAACTTGGATAAATAATTACCCTTTTGAATATAATAATCACGGTATGGCAGAATATCAACACTTCTGTAAGAAGTAAATGAAGACATATACGTACCTTCAGGATCTTTAAGATCCTTATGCCGAGACCGGGGACGAGGACTTCTTCCGGCCTTACCCCCCTCCTCAGAACCACATCAGATGGCTCTGATACCACAAGGGTACCAGCTACCAAAAAGAAAGCGAAGGCTACGGTCACGGACACAGACGATGGCGTTCACAGCGGATTAGTGTGATACTAGTGGCGGATTAGTGTGATACTGGCGGCGGATTATACGACTAGGACTCCATCTTTTTCAACGTAAAATTGCACTAGTACTACATCTAAAACTCTCTTTTGAGCCATGGATTCATCTTTCTACCTTTGCATGACGACAAACTCCTTTAAACAAGTTTAGACACTAATGAAAGTTTTTCTTTTTTGCGTAACGAGGCTTCGAGAACGTTCGAAATCAATCGTATGTCCGGATACATGCCTAATACGCAACACAATCATAGGAAACACCTTGTGTTTTCAGTCCTTATCATTCACTGATAGATGACTCATGTTTTGCTATAAATATATTCGTATTGACTCTATTAATCAATATTAAAGCCACTCTTCGATTATATGACTAGGACTTCATCTTATTCAACATAAAAATGGACTAGGACTACGTCTAGAACACTCTTTCGAGCCATGGACTCATCTTTGTACCTTTGCGCAACGACAAACTCCTTTGAACAATTTTAGACTAATGCACTTTTACCTTTGCCATATCGAAGGCCTGGAGAACCTTCATAATCAATCGTACGTCCGGATACATACCTAATACACAAACCATCGTAGGAAACACCTTGTGCTTTCAGTCCTTATCATTGACTAATAGATGACTCTTTTTTTGCTATAAATATATTCGTACTGACTCTAATAATCTATATTAAAGCCACTCTTCGATTATACCACTAGGACTCCATCTTATTGAACATAAAAATGGACTAGGACTACATCTAGAACACTCTTTCGAGCCATGGACTCATCTTTGTACCTTTGCGCAACGACAAACTCCTTTAAACAAGTTTAGACACTAATGCACTTTTATCTTTGCCATATCGACGGCCTGGAGAACCTTCATAATCAATCGTACGTCCGGATACATGCCTAATACTCAAACAATCGTAGAAAATACCTTGTGCTTTCAGTCCTTATCATTGAATGATAGATGACTCATTTTTTGCTATAAATATATTCGTATTGACTCTAATAATCAATATTAAAGCTACTCTTCGATTATACGACTAGAACTCCATCTTATTCAACATAAAAATGCACTAGGACTACATCTAGAACACACTTTCGAGCCATGGACTCAGCTTTGTACCTTTGCGCAACGACAAACTCCTTTAAATAAGTTTAGATACTAATGCACTTTTATCTTTGCCATATCGAGGGCTAGGAGAACCTTCATAATCAATGGTACGTCTGGTTACAAGCCTAATACTCAACACAATCATAGGAAACATCTTGTATTTTCAGTCCTTATCATTGACTGATAGATGACTCTTTTTTGGGTATAAATATATTCGTAGTGACACTAATAATCAATATTAAAGCCACTCTTTGATTATATGACTAGGACTCCATCTTATTCAACCTAAAAATGCACTAGGACTATATCTAGAACACTCTTTTGAGTCATGGACTCAGCTTTCTACCTATGCGTACCGAATAACTCCTTTAAACAAGTTTAGACACTCATGCCCTTTTATCTTTTCCATATCGAGGGCTTCCAGAACCTTCATAATCAATGGTACGTCCATATACATGCCTAATAGTCAACAAAATCGTAGAAACACGTTGTGCTTGCTATCCTTGTCATTAACTGATAGATGACCAATTTTTTGCCATAAATATATTTGTATTGACTCTAATAATCAATATTAAAGTCACTCTTCGATCATAATACTCGGACTCCATGTTATTCAACATTAAAGTGCACTAGGACTACATCTAGAACACTCTTTTGAGCAATGTACACATCTTTGTACCTTAGCATAACGACAAACTCCTTTAAACAAGTTTACACACTAATGTACTTTTTTCTTTGCCATATCGAGGGCTTGGAGAACCTTTATAATCAATCGTACGTCAGAATACATGCCTAATACTCAAGAATCGTAGGAAACACCTTGTGCTTTCAGTCCTTATCATTGACTGATAGATGACTCTTTTTTTGCTATAAATATATTCGTATTGACTCTAATAATCTATATTAAAGCCACTCTTCGATTATACCACTAGGACTCCATCTTATTCAACATAAAAATGGACTAGGACTACATCTAGAACACTCTTTCGAGCCATGGACTCATCTTTGTACCTTTGCGCAACGACAAACTCCTTTAAACAAGTTTAGACACTAATGCACTTTTATCTTTGTCATATCGAGGGCTAGGAGAACCTTCATAATCAATCGTACATCTGGATACATGCCTAATACTCAACACAATCATAGGAAACACCTTGTGTTTTCAGTCCTTATCATTGACTGATAGATGACTCTTTTTTGGCTATAAATATATTCGTAGTGAAACTAATAATCAATATTAAAGCCACTCTCCGATTATATGACTAGGACTCCATCTTATTCAACCTCAAAATGAACTAGGACTACATCTAGAACACTCTTTTGAGTCATGGACTCAGCTTTGTACCTTTGCGCAACGAATAACTCCTTTATACAAGTTTAGACCCTAATGCACTTTTGTCTTTGCCATATCGAGGGCTTCCAGAACCTTCATAATCAATTGTACGTCCATATACATGCCTAATACTCAACACAATCGTAGGAAACACCTTGTTCTTTCTATCCTTATCATTGACTGATGGATGACCAATTTTTTGCCATAAATATATTTGTATTGACTCTAATAATCAATATTAAAGCCACTCTTCGATTATAATACTCGGATTCCATGTTATTCAACATTAAAATGCACTAGGACTACATCTAGAACACTCTTTTGAGCAATGGACTCATCTTTGTATCTTTGCATAACGACAAACTCCTTTAAACAAGTTTAGATACTAATGCACTTTTTTCTTTGCCATATCGAGGGCTTGGAGAACCTTCATAATCAATCGTACGTCCAGATACAGGCGTAATACTCAACACAATCGTTGGAAACACCTTGTGCTTTCAGTCCTTATCATTGACTGATAGATGACTCATTTTTTGCTATAAATATATTCGTATTGACTCTAATAATCTATATTAAAGCCACTCTTCGATTATACCACTAGGACTCCATCTTATTCAACATAAATATGGGCAAGGACTACATCGAGAACACTCTTTCGAGCCATGGACTTATCTTTGTACCTTTGCGTAACGACAAACTCCTTTAAACAACTTTTTGTGAGGATGTCCGTAGAGCTCTATATGCCTCCTATGTAGAAAAATCTTTTCCTGTCCCTCTCCAGAGAATCCGATCCTGTCCACCATGAATGGTGGGCAAGGACTGCAAAATAACCAAGCAATCCATGTCTGTGATAAGTGGCCAATTCTATTCCCCCTCAAGAATGACAGATTTCAATGAATCAGTACCTAGTGTTCCAGTCAAGCCAGGACCCCTTGGTATCAGCTGAATAAGAGGGCCTAGGTGGTGCCAAGGGTCATGCCATAGAGATGTGGAACCACCATCACCAATAATGTAATCAATCCGAGGCTTCAAAATAGGTCGCAGGCGGAGAAGCTTCCTCCATGCCCATGATCCCGCTTTGTCTCCCACCCTCCAAACAGATTTACCACGAAGTCTGTAATGGTAGATCCACGCCACCCAGATAGAAGAAGAAGTGCTATGATTTATAACCGACCACAGGTTTTTACTCATCAAGGCATAATTAAGTGTCTGAACATCTCGAATACCTTGACCACCTTCCTCCTTAGGTAGACACACTTGTGACCAAGCAACTTTCGCGTATCCCGACTTTGAGGATCCTTTCCAAAGGAAGTTTCTCATCAACTGCTCAATGCACCGAATAATCCCTTTTGGCAAAATAAATGCCAAGGACCAGTAAGTGTTAAAGGCCATGAGGACTGATTGAATCAACTGAACACGTCCTGCGAATGTGAGCTGTACACCTTCCCAACTTTTAATTCGCTTTTCAATTTTCTGCAACAGAGGCTGGCAATCTGATATTTTAAGACGTGAAGAGAGAAGTGGGAGACCAAGGTATCTAACTGGCAATAGGCCCTCCTGGAATCCCAATAACTGCAGGAGTGCATCCTTGTTGTCCTGGGCGGATTTGGAGATAATAATCTGACTCTTAGCAGGGTTGGCAAATAATCCAGGAAGACCCGAAAAAATTTGAAGGCCCCTATGGAAAACACCCACCGACCCCTCATCCACTACTGAATAGCAACAGATCGTCGGCGAAACTCAACTGGAAAAGTCCAATCTCCTGGCACTTCTAGTGGAACCGAAATCCTTCATCCTGTTCAATAAGATGTTGGATAAGCATCCGAAGTACCTCCATAACCATAACAAAAAGGTAAGGCGACATTGGGTCACCTTGTCTTAACCCTCGTGCTCCGGTAAAAAAACCATAAATGCTACCATTAAGGCACACCGAAAAGGAGGTCGTTGTAACACACTCCTCCACCCACCTCCGAAATTGATGCGGGAAACTGAAAAGATCCAAAGTTGCTAATAGGAAATCCCATTCGACCGTGTCATAAGCCTTTCTCAAGTCCACTTTCAAGGCACATCTCGGGTGAACATTGTTGATTGTACCCATCGAAAAGCTCCTGTGCCAACAAGATATTATCACTAATAGATCGCCCTGGAACAAAAGCACTCTGAGTCGAACTAATTAACCTATCCAGCAAAGGCCGAAGCCGCTGCACCATGATCTTCGTGATCGCTTTATACAACACGTTGCAACACGAAATAGGCCAGAAATCGGCCACAGTGACCGGGGATTGAACTTTAGGGATGAGTGCAAGCAAAGTAGCATTAACCTGCTTCAGTAATCGTCCATGATTGAAAAAATCAATCACCGCCTTAGCAACCTCGTCTCCAATAATAGGCCATGCCGCTTTGTAGAACCCTGCTGAATAGCCATCTGGCCCTGGAGATTTATCCTCCGCAATGTCAAAGAAAACCTCTTTCACCTCTGCCCTAGTGACAGGCATCACAAGTTGGGAGGATTCGTAATCCGTTAAAATATGTCGTGCCCATGGGCGGAGATAGCGAATATCAATATGCCTAATCCGACGATCTCCTCCAAGAAGTCCCTTGTAATAGTTCACAAACTCATCAACAACCTCTTGGTAGTCCGTCTTAATATGGCCATCAGAAGTGCTGATCTGAAAAATACGTTTAGACGCACGCCTTTTGGCCACCTTACGAAAGAAAACCCGAGTACACTGGTCCCCTCCATTGAGCCATTGAATCTTTGCCCGTTGCTGCAACATTCTTTGTTCCATTTTAGTGGCCTTCGAGAAAACCACCCGACAACAATACTCCAGATGTAGAATAAGAGAGTTGTGCCTATCCAACTGTAGCACCGATTGTGCTAATGCAAGAAATTCTGCCGCTAGTTGGACATTCTGGGCGAGGTCTCATTTTTTCCTCCTCTCAGCACGAAAAATAGGTTTTAGTGCTTTCAGTTTCCGTGTAACCTCATACATAGCAGTACCCTCAATCTGATGACGCCAGACATCCCGAACTATAGGAATAAAGGACGGAGAGGAAGCCAAATAATTATCAAATCTGAACATGTCGGCCGGCGGGGTAAAGGAAGTACCTTGAAGAACCAAAGGGGAGTGATCCGAAGTCCGGGGTTAAGACTGTGTAACAGCTATCCGGCCACTGTCGGAACCAACTGTCATTGACAAGCATACGGTCAAGTTTCTTCCATAGACTCCGGTGATCATCACTGCAATTGTGCCATGAAAACGTACACCCCTGCATGGGTAGGTGAATAAGTCCAGTGTCCATCAAGCACCTCCGAAATTCCTCCATAGCGACACGGATGTCACCCGACCGCCCACATACCTCGCTCATGTCCACCACCGTATTAAAATCCCCGAGAACCAGCCATGGCTGATCAGATATTCCCAGGGAAATCCTACTGAGCTCCTGCCAAAGGTCACGTCTACTCCCAACCTCATTAGACCCATAGACAATCGTAGCAAGGGTATAGAAATGATGTCTACGAATAAACAACTTGCAGTGTATGAATTGTAAGTGTACCATTAGAACCTCTACATCAAGTTCATCATCATTTCAAGCAAGCCAAATACGGTTACCAACAACAGAATAATCAAAAAACCAATTCCAACGAGGAAGTACACAAGATTGTACACGATCAACATTAACCAAAGAAACACGAGTTTTCAAGAATACCAAGAAAACATAACCTGTGGCTAACAAGATCGCCAACTGCCACTTGGTGGTCTCTTCGGTTCAGCCCTCGCACATTCCAAACAGCTGCATTAATCATAAAACCAATTCGGAAGGGCTGCATTGTTTAGGGCCTTGAGTGTCTGATACAGTGTCATCCTCACATTCAAGAGCTTCAAAAGAATTAAAGAGGACAATCTCCTTTCCCTTGGCAACAACCATCTCTTGGTTTGGTTCATTTTCCACGTTCGCTCGTGGAACCGGACGTGTTTCATTTGTTGTTCGAGGCACAAAAACTTTCACTGGGGGACGAGGTGGAGGCTTCTGCGGTGAGCAAGAACTCGTGGAGTGCCCCAAGCACATGCACTTGACGCACTTCGGTGGAATCCATTCATACTCCACGTCCACCTTACATGGTACTTCCCGGCCATCCTCCGTAGGAGCCATGATAACAATATGTTTCGGCAGTGTGGAAGAGATATCCAACATAACGCACACACAAGCAAAGTCCAGTCTCGTGCATGCCTTCGTGATAGCATCTTGGTACAGTGGCTTTCCAATCCCACTAGCTAACACTAAGACCCTCATCAGTCCAAAATTCCACCGGGAGGTGACGTAACCTAATCCAGATTGGGACTTCAGTAAGTTTGTGCTTCCTTAGTGCCAATCCGGCCTCCCAACGTTGAAGGACAATAGGTTGACCGTGGAAAAGCCACGACCCTCCCTCAAGCACCTCCTCCATCGCTTTCATCGTATTGAATTGAAAGAAAAAGAAACCATTAGCCGTGGCCGTGACCTTATGCACCATCGGCCATGTCTTCTTAGCAAAGGCTTCCATGTCATGAAAGTAAGGGTGACGACCCAAAAAATAGCCAACAATAGTATGCATCCAACGTTGAGAACCATCACGAATTAAATTCAACAAAGGGCGAACAATAGTTTCACCATTTTGAACCAAAGGAGGAACATAATTGAGAGTTTTCCGAGTAGAATTATGAAATGCAGCAGTAATTTTATCTAACAGATGATAACGTAGAATAACTTGATGTCAAGGGAACGTTACCAATGAATATGTCCGGTGGTTTAGCCACGTTTCCTTTGTCCAAAGAGGCTGAAAATGGTGGCCGTGTAAGGGGAGCAGCCGGCGGTAAATTATGCAAATTTCCGTCCAGATGTGTATCCATGCTAAATAAGGAAGATTGCGGCTGAGTATCCACTCGTATAGAAGGCGGATCGGATTGGAAGGAAGGTGTCTCGCCATGTAAGGAATATTGCGGCTGCTTATCCTCACGTATGTAAGGACTATTGCGGCTACTTATCTCGCCATGTATGGAAGATTGCGGCTGGTTATCCACACCTATGGAAGGTGAATCAGATTTGAAGGGAGATGTCTCAACAGGTAAGGAATATTGCGGCTGATTGTCCACACGTAAGGAAGGCGGCTGATTATCCGTATTGACTCTAATAATCAATACTAAAGCCACTGTTCAATTATATGACTAGGACTCCATGTTATTCAACATTAAAGTGCACTAGGACTACATCTAGAACACTCTTTTGAGCAATGGACTCATCTTTGTACCTTTGCACAACGACAAACTCCTTTAAACAAGTTTAGATACTAATGCACTTTTATCTTGCCATATCGAGGGCTTGGAGAACCTTCATTATCAATCGTACATCCAGATACATGCCTAATACTCAACACAATCGTAGGAAGCACCTTGTGCTTTCAGTCCTTATCATTGACTGATAGATGACTCAATTTTTGCTATAAATATATTCGTATTGAGTCTAATAATCAATATCAAAGCTACTCTTCGATTATACTACTAGGACTCCATCTTATTCAACATAAAAATGCACTAGGACTACATCTAGAACACTCTTTCGAGCCATGGACTCAGCTTTGTACCTTTGCGCAACGACAAACTCCTTTAAACAAGTTTAGACACTAATGCACTTTTATCTTTGCCATATCGAGGGCTAGGAGAACCTTCATAATCAATCGTACGTCTGGATACATGCCTAATACTCAACACAATCATAGGAAACACCTTGATGAGAACACTGAGGGCACCCAACGAGCTAAAGGCGTTCACGATCAATTGCACCAAGACTTAACAATTGGAAGTGGGCCAATGACAAGAGGAAGGTTGAAGAGAATGCAAGAAGCAATTCAAGCCCAATCCAACTTAATATTTGCTAATGGGATCAAGTCACAATTGGAGGCCCAACATGAGTGCTTAATTTCAATAATTCAAGCCCAAGGAAGCCCATAATAAGATCCCAAATTCGTCCAAGTGCAGCCAAGTGGTCAAGGAAGACTTCTTAATCACATTCAAAGTGCATTTATCACATACAATGCTCCAATTTTCGGATTCACATGGAAGACCATAGTTTTTACTCGTTTTTGACCAAGAATGCATAGTTTTTTAGTCATATTTTGACTAATTATTGAATGTACATCCACCAAGGAGTCACTTGGGGTTATGTGTGGTCAATTTGGAAGTGTTTTAGGCCTATAAAAGGCATGTATCAGCATACAAACGGGAAGAACCAAGATTTATCCAAGTTTAAGAAATATTGAGAGAGAGTTCTCATATTTTGAAGAGTTTATATCCTATTTTCAGCTTTAGTGAAACCTTGCTTTGTCAATCTAGCATATTAGGTTGGTGATTCAAATTCACAAAGCCCCCAATTCGTGCTCGACCCAAGTGTGTCGTTGTGTGGATTGGTTTACTCGTGCTCGTGGTTGGTTGAATGTTCTAAGTAGCAGGTCACGTTCCAATAACGTTGGTTGGCTATTTGCATTCCTCAGGTCACGGACCTCTTTATCCATTTCAAGCCTACGTCGTGAAGATCGGGCCAACCATGGTCGATACCATATCATGTGGTATCAGAGCCTTCGGTTGACACGGTAGGTCCCCAAGTTCCACCTATCTTTTATCTTACACCACCAAGCTTCCGTACCCCATTGTTATCTTTTGTTTTATCTTTACAAAAAAATAGAGGACAAAATTCGTTCAAAAAAAAAGAAGAGAAAAGCTCGAAAGAAAAAAAAGCAGACGAGCAGCCAAAAAAAAAAAAGAAGGAAAATTCGTTCAAAAAAAAAAAAAGAAGGCAAAAAAAAAAAAGAGTACAAAAGTGAAAAAAAAAAGGGCCATTTGAAAGGAAAAAAAACAAAAGAAAGAAAAAATCTGATTGTGTTATTGTTTCCTAGCTATACTTTGCTACTATCCTTGTAAGCCAACCGATCTTGATTTCCCAAGTTGTACCTAGCTTCTTTAGACCATTCTCTTGCTACGAGTAAGTTTGAATCGTCCATCTACACATAGTTGGTTGAGGAAATAATTGGCATTTGTTTTTGAGTTGCTAGATAAAAGCATCGAGTTTCATAAGTTTTAGAGTAGAGAGTGTTAAGTGTAGTGAGACTATCGTTGAGAGTCAAGAGTTGTGAGCTTATTAAGTGAGGAGTGAAACACGAGTGGAAAAATAAAAGAGTGAAACACGAGTGGAAAAATAAAAGAGAGAAAAAAAGAGTGTGGCAAGGATTTGGTGAGGTTCCTATAATTTTCTTAAATGGCAGAAAATCGAGATAAAGGAGTTGTTGAAGGAAGTGATGACAACAACTCGGGAGAAACACTACGAGGCGGAGTCGATGCATTCCATATGCAAGCCTTGGTGAGCCACCTTGAGAAGTTGCTTGACCGTAAGTTGGAAGGTCTTCATGAAAGATTGGATCAAGTAGAGGATCGAGTTGCCGGTCCAAGAGTTACAAATCAAAGACAAACTCCCAATCCACGGCCTCAACATCATGTTCATAATGAGTATTTGGAGGATCCAAGTGGTGAAGATGAATATGAGGACATCCGGCCAAGGAGAGTGAATAGACCAAGAGATAGACCGAGACGGCCTAGAGATGAAGATGGTGGCCTAGGAGGAGTTAAGGTCACAATTCCTTCATTTAAAGGAAAGAGTGATCCCGAAGCATATTTGGAATGGGAGATGCGTGTTGAGCAAATCTTTTCATGCCACAACTACTCGGAGAGTAAAAAGGAACTCGCAGCCCTTGAGTTTACCGATTATGCTCTTGTTTGGTGGGATCAGATGCAAAAGGAAAGGGTTAGGAATGGTGAACGTCCTATCACAACATGGGAAGAGATGAGAGCAATCATGAGGAGGAGGTTTGTTCCATCCTATTATCGTCGTGAGCTTCACAACCAGCTCCAACGTCTTACTCAAGGTTCTAAAAGTGTTGATGAGTACTACAAAGAGATGGAGATTGCCATGATTCGAACTAACATCATAGAGGACGATGAAGCAACTATGGCTCGTTTCTTGCATGGGCTCAATCGTGACATCGTTGATGTTGTGGAGATGCACCACTATGTAGAACTTGAAGAGATGGTACACCAGTCCATCAAGGTGGAACAACAACTCAAGCGGAGAGGACTTATGCGGAGGAGTTCTAACTCATCTACATTCAATCCATGGAAGAACAACCCCAAGAAAGACACCCCTTCCACATCGAAATTCAAGGAGGCCGATCCTAAACATGGTGACAAAGTTGCTGCAAAAAAGGTACAACCCGAGCCTAATTCTTCAAGAAACCGTGATATAAAGTGTTTCAAGTGCCAAGGGAGAGGGCACATAGCAAGTGAGTGTCCTAACCGACGTACAATGATCTTCAACAACCATGGAGAGTTGGAAACCGAAGGAGAAAGCACCGAGAAAGAGGAATCATCACAAGAAGATGGTGATGGAGAGTATGCCGAAGAAGGAGAGTTGCTTGTTACTAGAAGATCTCTTAGTGCCCATATGATGGAGGAAGGCAATTGCCAAAGAGAAAACTTGTTCCATACACGCTGCCAAGTTCAAGGAAAGGTATGTAGCATGATTATTGATGGTGGTAGTTGTTGCAATGTGGCAAGTACTGACTTGGTTCAAAAATTAAGTCTACCTACTATCAAGCATCACCGCCCATACAAGCTTCAATGGTTGAATGAGTGTGGTGAGTTGAAGGTGACCAAGCAAGTAAAGGTATTGTTTTCAATTGGAAGATACAAAGATGAGGTTATTTGTGATATTGTGCCAATGAAAGCATGCCACATATTGCTAGGGAGACCATGGCAGTTTGACAGGCATGTGACACATGATGGATTCCAAAATCGTTACTCTTTTGTGCTACGAGGGGCACCCATAACTCTCAATCCGATGACACCAAAGCAGATTTTGCAAGATCAGATTTTGAGAGAAAACAAAAGAGAGTGTGAGAAAAAGAAAGAGAAACAAAAAGAAGAGAGTAAATGAGAATGATAAAAAAATGAGGGATTCAAAAGATGGAGAAAAAAGAAAGCAAAAGAGGAAAGAAAAAGGAGAGGGAAAAAGATGAAGAGAAAGAGAGTTTACTAGTTGCTAAGAAGAGTGAGATCAAGGAAGCTTTGTTTTATCAACAAAACCTCATTGTACTTGTGTACAAAGAGGCTATGTTGAACTCTAACGACCTAACATCTTCTCTACCTAGTGTTGTTACATCTCTTTTGCAGGACTATGAAGATGTCTTTCCGGATGAGATGCCACCAGGTTTACCACCAATTCGTGGGATCGAGCATCAAATTGATTTCATGCCTGGAGCATCCTTACCAAATCGTCCAGCATACCGTACCAATCCCGAGGAGACTAAGGAGATTCAAAGGCAAATCCAAGAGCTGATGGCCAAAGGTTATGTAAGGGAGAGCCTTAGTCCTTGTGCAGTTCCGGTGTTGCTCGTGCCTAAGAAGGATGGCACATGGCGGATGTGTGTTGATTGTCGAGCCATTAACAACATAACGATAAGATATCGTCACCCTATTCCTAGGATAGATGATATGCTTGACGAGTTAAATGGTTCAACTATCTTTTCTAAAATTGATTTAAAAAAGTGGTTATCATCAAATTAGGATGAAAGAAGGAGATGAGTGGAAAACCACTTTCAAAACAAAACATGGGCTTTATGAGTGGTTAGTTATGCCTTTTGGACTTAGTAATGCACCTAGCACCTTTATGAGATTGATGAATCATGTTTTGCGTACATTTCTAGGCAAATTTGTGGTAGTTTACTTTGATGACATTCTTGTTTATAGTAGGACTTTGGAAGAACATGTAGCACATCTAAATCAAGTCCTCGAGGTTCTAAGAAAAGAAAAGTTATTTGGAAATCTGAAAAAGTGTGACTTTTGCACTAACAAAGTTGTTTTTCTTGGTTTTGTTGTGAGTATTGAAGGAATCACAGTTGATGAAGAAAAGGTCAAAGCTATCCAAGATTGGCCAACCCCCACCACTATTGGAGAAGTGAGGAGCTTTCATGGACTTGCAAGCTTTTATAGGCGATTTGTGAAGGACTTTAGCACCATGGCAGCCCCATTGAACGAGTTAACAAAGAAGAATGTTCCATTCAAGTGGGGAAAAGCACAAGAGAAAGCCTTTCAAACCATAAAAGAGAAGCTTACTCATGCACCTTTGCTAGCCCTTCCCGACTTTGGTAAGACTTTTTGAAATTGAGTGTGATGCAAGTGGGATAGGCATAGGAGGAGTTCTTTTGCAAGGAGGTAGACCGATTGCATATTTCAGCGAGAAGCTAAGTGGGCCGACACTTAACTACCCCCACATATGACAAGGAGCTTTATGCATTGGTTAGAGTATTAGAAACTTGGCAACATTATTTGTGGCCAAAAGAGTTTGTGATACATTCTGATCATGAAGCACTCAAGTATATTAAAAGTCAAAGCAAGCTTAGCCGACGACATGCAAAGTGGATAGAGTTTATTGAGTCGTTTCCATATGTGATCAAACACAAGAAAGGTAAGAAGAACATTGTTGCTGATGCACTTTCAAGAAGGTATGTTTTACTTTCAATGCTAGATGCTAAAATTCTTGGCTTTGAGTTCATCAAAGATCTGTATACTAATGATGTTGATTTTGGTGAAGCATTTGGAAATTGCACCCCAAGCAACGGATGGGACAAATTCTATTTGCATGATGGGTTTTTTATTTCGAGCCAACCAGCTTTGTGTTCCTAATTGTTCAACTCGTTTGTTATTGTTAAAGGAAGCACATTCTGGGGGTTTGATGGGTCACTTTGGTATTTCTAAGACTTTGGGAGTCTTGAGTGAACACTTTTATTGGCCCAAGATGCGTAGAGATGTTGAGAAATTTGTGGGGAAATGCATAGTTTGTCATAAGGCAAAATCAAAGCTTAATCCTCATGGATTGTACATGCCCCTCCCTATTCCCAGTGTACCTTGGGAAGATATTTCAATGGACTTTTGTTTTGGGATTGCCTAGGTCTAAGAGGGGAAGAGATTCTATTTTTGTTGTTGTTGACAGATTTTCCAAAATGGCACACTTCATTGCATGCCATAAAGTTGATGATGCCTCTAATATTGCTAATCTTTTCTTTCAGGAAGTTGTGAGGCTCCATGGTATGCCAAGGACTATAGTGTCTGATCGAGATGCCAAGTTCCTTAGCTACTTTTGGAAAACTTTGTGGGGCAAGCTTGGAACTAAGTTACTTTTCTCTACTACTTGTCATCCTCAAACTGACGGGCAAACCGAGGTGGTCAATAGGACACTTTCAACTTTGTTGCGAATAATTGTGAAGAAGAACTTGAGGAGTTGGGAAGAGTGTCTACCGCACGTCGAGTTTGCTTACAATAGGGCTGTCCATTCTACTACTAAGTTTTCGCCGTTTCAAATTGTTTATGGTTTTAATCCTCTTGCACCTATTGATTTAACTCCTTTGCCTTTGCAGGAGAGAATAAACATGGATGGAAAGAAACGTGCTGAATTTGTTAAGCAAATCCATGAGAAGGCAAAAAGTAATATTGAGAGGATGACTCAACAGTACGTGAACCGTGCAAACAAGGGAAGAAAACGAGTTATCTTTGAACCAGGGGACTTAGTCTGGTTGCATCTTAGAAAAGAGAGGTTTCCAGACAAACGGAAGTCCAAGCTCATGCTAAGAGGGGATGGACCATTTCGAGTCCTTGAAAGGATCAATGACAATGCTTACAAGCTTGAATTGCCCGGTGAGTATGGAGTGAGTGCTACTTTTAATGTTTCTGATCTTTCTCCTTTTTATGATACAGATAATGAAGAGTCGAGGACGACTCCTTTTCAAGAGGGGGAGGATGATGAGAACACAGAGGGCATCCAACGAGCTAAAGGCGTTCACGATCAATTGCACCAAGACTTAACAATTGGAAGTGGGCCAATGACAAGAGGAAGGTTGAAGAGAATGCAAGAAGCAATTCAAGCCCAATCCAACTTAATATTTTCTAATGGGATCAAGTCACAATTGGAGGCCCAACATGAGTGCTTAATTTCAATAATTCAAGCCCAAGGAAGCCCATAATAAGATCCCAAATTCGTCCAAGTGCAGCCAAGTGGTCAAGGAAGACTTCTTAATCACATTCAAAGTGCATTTATCACATACAATGCTCCAATTTTCGGATTCACATGGAAGACCATAGTTTTTACTCGTTTTTGACCAAGAATGCATAGTTTTTAGTCATATTTTGACTAATTATTGAATGTACATCCACCAAGGAGTCACTTGGGGTTATGTGTGGTCAATTTGGAAGTGTTTTAGGCCTATAAAAGGCATGTATCAGCATACAAACGGGAAGAACCAAGATTTATCCAAGTTTAAGAAATATTGAGAGAGAGTTCTCATATTTTGAAGAGTTTATATCCTATTTTCAGCTTTAGTGAAACCTTGCTTTGTCAATCTAGCATATTAGGTTGGTGATTCAAATTCACAAAGCCCCCAATTCGTGCTCGACCCAAGTGTGTCGTTGTGTGGATTGGTTTACTCGTGCTCGTGGTTGGTTGAATGTTCTAAGTAGCAGGTCACGTTCCAATAACGTTGGTTGGCTATTTGCATTCCTCAGGTCACGGACCTCTTTATCCATTTCAAGCCTACGTCGTGAAGATCGGGCCACCCATGGTCGATACCATATCACACCTTGTGTTTTCCGTCCTCATCATTGACTGATAGATGACTCATTTTTGGTTATAAATATATTCGTGTTGACACTAATAATCAATATTAAAGCCACTCTTCGATTATATGGCTAGGACTCCATCTTATTCAACATAAAAATGCACTAGGACTACATCTAGAACGCTCTTTTGAGTCATGGACTCAACTTTGTACCTTTGCGCAACGAATAACTCCTTTAAACAAGTTTAGACACTAATGCACTTTTATCTATGCCATATCGAAGGCTTCGAGAACCTTCATAATCAATCGTACGTTGGATACATGCCTAATACTCAACACAATCATAGGAATCACCTTGTGCTTTCACTCCTTATCCTTGACTGATAGATGACCAATTTTGGCCATAAATATATTTGTATTGACTCTAATAATCAATATTAAAGCCTATCTTCAATTATAATACTCGGACTCCATGTTATTCAACATTAAAATGCACTAGGACTACATCTAGAACACTCTTTTGAGCAATGGACTCATCTTTGTACCTTAGCATAACGACAAACTCCTTTAAACAAGTTTAGACACTAATGCACTTTTATCTTTGCCATATCGAGGGCTTGGAGAACCTTCATAATCAATCGTACGTCCAGATACATGCCTAATACTCAACACAATCGTAGGAAACACCTTGTGCGTTCAGTCCTTATCATTGACTGATAGATGACTCATTTTTTGCTATAAATATATTCGTATTGACTCTAATAATCAATATTAAAGCCACTATTCGATTATACCACTATGACTCCATCTTATTCAACGTAAAAATGGACTAGGAAAAAAATGGCTAAGGAAAAGAGACAAAATTCTCTCCTCCCTCTCTCACACACTACACACACTACCTCTCCTCACAACACACCATCATCTTCTCCAAATCCAGCCATCGTTGCCGGTCTTTTGACCTCCAGCCTTGGCGGCAATGATGACATTGGTGTGGAGGATGCAGCCACCGGCGGAGAGGGAGAGGCCATTGTCGATGATTTGAGCCCTTCGGGATTTGATTTTTCCATGGCTGAAGTTCTTAACCTTACCTCCCGAGCTATGAATGGAGACCCTCAAGCCATGAAGGAGATCCTGCTCCTTTACACTCGGTGGAAGGCGGCTGACGCTGCTTCCCATTCGCCACATCCAACCGCCATGCTCCCAAAGCTCAAACCCGCATCCGAGCACTCTCTCACTCCATTCCGCCCTCCTCTTCATCCAGCTCAACGTGTTGTGCTCTCGGATATTGCTCCACCGCCAGCGCCCTTGTGTCCCCTCATCTTCCGCCGAAGGCGCACGCGACTCCTCATCTTCCGCTAGTGCAAAACAGCCCTTTGGGCGAGTCACTACGTATGGACGAAGAGGGTGACCTTTCCCCTCCTTATATGGCTGTTGTTGCTCCATTCCCTTCCGCCTCATGTGCTGAAAAGTCGCCACCAACAGCCCCATTTTTGCCGGTTTCTCAAATCTTGGCTGCACCGGCACATAGAGTCTCCTCACTTGGTGTGGACGAAAAGGGTGACCTTTCCCCTCCTCATTTTGCTGTTGAAACTCCATTTCCTTCCCCTCATGTGCTGAAAACTCGCCACCAACATCCCCACTTCTGCGGGTTTCTCAAAACTTGGTTGCGCCGGCAAATAGAGTCTCTTCACTTGGTGTGGACGAAGAAGGTGCCCTTTCCCCTCCTCATATGGCTGTTGAAACTCCACTTCCTTCCCCCTCATGTGCTGAAAACTCGTCACCAACAGCCCATTTCTGTCGATTTCTCAAAACTTGGCTGCGCCGACGAATAGAGTCTCTTCGAGCCCACCATTGCTTCCATGGCCTTCTTCTACACTCACTCATGGATTTTCTTACAAAGATGTGCTTAAAGGACGCCCTACCAATCTCATAACGGCTGGAAAAGAAGCCTTTGTTGCTGAACGTAATGAATTCATGCCTTGCTCTTTGTCACGCCCCAATGAAACTATTCACCCTCTCAACATAGAAGATTCCTCTATCATTATGGCTGATGTGAATTCTCCGGTTGCTCCGGTCTTGGTTAACAATTCGATTAATGTGGCTGATTCTCCGGCTTTGGTTGATGGCCCTTTTAACATGATTACTCTGGTTGCTTCGGGCTTGTTAGTCAATTCGGCTGATTCTAATGCCCCGATTGTCCCAGTTGTTATTGCTGGTTCTCCGGTTGCTCCGGATTTGCGTTTTGACCCGTCTAATGATATTGATACGGTTGCTACGTCCTTGCTTAATTCATCTTCTAAATTGAATTTTCCAAGTGTCCTGAATTTGTCTTTGGGGCTGAATTCTCATCATGATGCCTTTGCTGCCTCTTGCGAGCAATCGAAAAAGAAGTCCTTGCGGTTTGTTTCCCCGGAATTCCAAAACGGAGAAGTTATTGTTCGACCCTCTCTTGACATGATAAAAAATGGTTCTAAGCGGTGGGAAACTACGGCGGTTGGATACCTCCTTGGTCGCAAACCACCTTTCTTTCCCTTCCGGGACTTCATTCACGCGAATTGGCCCGGTATCAAAGAAGTGACAGCCACTATCAATGGTTTCTTCTTGCTCACTTTTGAAAATGCTTTGGCTATGGATGGGATTATTGAGAGCGATCCTTGGCTCTTCCAAGGACAGCCCATTGTTCTTCAAAGATGGGAACCCAGAATGGTCTTACGAAAACAAAGCCACACTCAAGTTCCTATTTGGATCCGCCTTTGGCACCTTCCTATTGAACTCTGGACGGATGAGGGTTTGAGTACCATTGCTAGCGGTATTGGCAAGCCACTATACAGTGATGCTATCACAAAGGCATGCACGAGACTGGACTTTGCTCGTGTATGCGTTATGATTGATTACTCCTCCACTCTCCCCAAGCACATTATCATCATGATTCCTTCAGAGGACGGATCGGAGTCACCATGCCGCATTGACGTCGAATATGAATGAATCCCACCTAAGTGTCGAACTTGTTGCTCCCTTGGCCATTCGGCCAAGGCTTGCCCTACCTTGGAAAAGCCGCCAAAACAACCGGCCGCTATCTACATTCCAAAATTAGCCCCTCCTCGGACCACAACTACCGAGCATGCTCCGGCCAACTCTACTTCGAAGCAGGCACATCAGAAACACCTGGTTGCTTCCTATGTCCCCAAACCTCCGAATCACCGAGCCACAACTTCAGGGAATGCTCCTGTCCACTCAATCCCCCCCCCCCCCATCTCCTTTGGAAGGAGCAGTGGTTTTTTTTTTTTTTTTTTTTTGGTAAATGTAAATTGCATAAATTAAAAAGAAAGGTTACAGCGATGACGTAGGCCGCGCGCCTAGTCCTCAACAAACAAGCCCAACAAAGGGGGAAACAACAACAACATCAACGTGCCAACCAGATCAATTGGCAAGCACACCAACAAACCAAAAAACAGCGAAAGAGCAATCTAACTCGGCAAAAGTCCGCCCAAACTAAAAACAACAAAGCAATAAGGAATCACAAGGCGATTCAACAATTCTTCAATCAAGCTCTTCAAGAGAGGGTAAGAGAGGGAGAGACCGCAAACAAACAAGGCTGCAGCAGAGATTATTTAATAACTTCTTGCGGGCTGCATGAATTAGGACCCGTGCGAGAATGGAAACTTCATTGACGGCTTCAAATGAGTTGGAAATAAAAACAGATTTTCCTTTATCCACCGGGTGGGGAGAAGGAAGAGCGGATGCACCATGATCAATAACCCGAGGGGGGCTGCTTTCGGGGCAATCTTGTGAAGGCACCTCTGTGGAGGGTGGATCAGTCGAGTGAATACGCGAATGAGCTTGAGTTGCAGGTGGGGGAACACCGCAAGGCTTAGGGACATAAACCGAAACTGTAGGCTTAGTTGACTTCTTTAAAGAAGGACAAGCCGAAGCCAAGTGACCAAGGGAAAAACAGGTTTTACACTTAGGCGGAACCCATTCATATTCAACATCAATGCGGCATGGAGATTCATGGCCATCGTCCGAGGGGACCATGATCACAATGTGGCGCGGGAGAGTGGATGAATACTCAAGCATGATGCAAACACGAGCGAAATCCAGTCTCGTGCATGCCTTTGTAATTGCGTCTGTGCATAAGGGGCGACCAATCCCACTTGCAATAGTGCTCAAACCGTCCTCCGTCCAAAATTGAACCGAAAGATGTCGAAGACGGATCCAAACAGGAACTTGTGTGTGTTTTTGCTTTCGAAGGGCTAATCCCGGTTCCCAACGCTGAAGTACTATGGGTTGGCCATGGAATAGCCAAGGCCCTCCCTCAATAACATCCTCCATGGCTGAAAATGTCTCAAAAGAGAAGAAGAAAAACCCACTCGAGGTGGCTGTCACATCCTTAACTCCGGGCCAAGATTCATGTGCAAAGTCTTTAAGGAGATGAAACGGGGGCTTACGGCCAAGAAGGTAGCCAACTGTCGTTGATTCCCATCTTTTGGAGCCCTCTTTGATCATAGCAAGTGAGGGCCGAACGACAACTTCCCTGTTTTGGATATCTAGAGTGACATAGCGCAAAGTGTTCTTCTTGGAATTAACACATGCGGCAGCAAAGAGGTCAAGGTTGGTGTTGGCCGAATTTGATGGGCGAAGAGGAACCGAGCCAATAAGCAATTCCGATTGGGGTGGGAGGACTGAATCAGCCAAAGGGGGGGCTGAAGCATTCACGGTGGGGGAGCAAACATCATGGACAAGGGGCTAAACCATCCCCGGATAAGCCATGCTGAATCAACAAAATGTTCGACATGCTCTTGGCGGTGAGCAATTGCAGCGGTGCAAGGGGGTTTCGGAATAGGCTGATGAGTTAAACCTTTAAGCACATCAATATAAGAAGATCCATGTGCAAAAGGAGGCGAAGGCCCAGCACTTGAGGATGGTAGAGATGGTAAACAAGCCGGCGTGGAGGGAGAAGAGACCACCGGCAAAGGGGGCGCCAAAGGGGCTGCAGTTTGCGGATCTTCCAAGCATGAAGGGGATGTGGAGAGGTCTTTGGAAGGTGGATGGTCATCAACATCAGTAGCAACCATTTGAGGAGAGGAAATCAACGGCACCAAGGAGGTTGATTTTGGGGAGGAAGCCGGGCAAGGGATGGATGTAGGAGGGGATGCGAAAAGTCCAGTGGAAGTTGGAGACACCTTCAGCAGCAGCAGCCTCTTGCACCATGGGAACCCTTGGAGAAGACAAAGGAATGTCAAGGGTCGTGGGAGATCTAGCCGGCGGCGGTCGAGAGATATTCCGTCGAGCACGTCGGGCTGCAAAAGGTGGATGGAAAGGGGTGAGTTCATGCTCGGATGCAGGTCTAAGGGCTGGTTGCACCTCTGCAAAACGTGCCAACTCCTTTGGAGGATCACCATACATGGAATGCCATAAATCCTTGACTTCCTTCAAGGCCGCAAGGTTATGAGTGTCGCCTTTGTCAATGATGCGGGCTGCAAGAGAAGCAAACTCGGACATGTTGAAGTCTCTTCGAAAGCTTTCAAGATCCTCCTCCAAGGGAGAGGATGGCGCAACAGCGACGCCCTCATCGCCGCCGTTCAGATCCGCATCCTCATCAATGCCCATGGTGTTCCCCGAAGGTGCGGTCAAGGGGGGAGACGAAGGGGATGAGCGTGATTTGTGAGAGAGGGGAGTGTGTGTACTGCATGAGAGAGGTTGGAGAGATTTTTTCTTAGCCATCGCCTTCCTAGTTAGGAAGGAGCAGTTGTTGATGATCATCCTCCTCCCCCTTTGAAGAATTTTGAGAGTATCCCCACTCACAATCCTTTTGAAGCTCTCAATGAGGTGTCCCTTGAAGCTGATTTTACCTCCTCGGGCCCTAATAGACGCAGCCCACCTCATGGTTGAGCTGCCACTTGGAATGTGCGGGGCTCTTTGTTGGATTGATCAGTTCGCTTCGACTGGCTTGTAGCAGTGTTTGTTATGTTGCCTTTGTTGATTTTGGGCCGGCTTGTAGTCGAGTTTTGTTTACGGCCTATTGATGTATTTTTGCTGTCATGTCTGCCTTGTTGCTTTGTGCTCCTCGTCGAAGCTGGCTTGTCATTGTTTTGTGCCTAGGATTGGTAGATTGATGTTGCCTTCGTGGGCCTTCGTTCTTTTGAGGACTGGGCGCATAGCCTACGTCACTGATGTAACTTTCTCTTTACTTATGCAATTTACCTTCACCTAAAAAAAAGAAATAGACTAGGACTACATCTAGAACACTCTTTCGAGCCATGGATTCATCTTTGTACATCTAGAACACTCTTTCGAACCTTCATAATCAATCGTACGTCCGGATACATGCATAAACTCAACATAATCGTAGGAAACACCTTGTGCTTTCTGTCCTTATCATTGACTGATAAATGGCTCATTTTTTGTCTATAAATATATCCGTATTGACACTAATAATCCATATTAAAGCCACTCTTCGATTATATGACTAGGACTTCATCTTATTCAACATAAAAATGCACTAGGACTACATCTAGAACACTCTTTTGAAGACTATTTTAAACAAGTTTAGACACTAATGCACTTTTATCTTTGCCATATCGAGGGCTTGGAGAACGTTCATAATCAATCGTACGTCTAGATACATGCCTAATACTCAACACAATCTTAGGAAACACCTTGTTTTTTTAGTCCTTATCATTGACCGATAGACGACTCTTTTTTGGCTATAAATATATTCGTATTGACACTAATAATCAATATTAAAGCCACTCTTCGATTATATGACTAGGACTCGATCTAGAACACTCTTTTGAGTCATGGACTCAGCTTTGTAACTTTGCGCAACGAATAACTCCTTTAAACAAGTTTAGACACTAATGCACTTTTATCTTCTCCATATCGAGGGCTTGGAGAACCTTCATAATCAATCGTATGTCCGGATATATGCCTAATACTCAAACAATCATAGGAAACAGCTTGTGCTTTCAGTCCTTATCATTGAATAGATGACTCATTTTTTGCTATTAATATATTCGTATTGACTCTAATAATCAATATTAAAGTCACTCTTCGATTATACGACTAGGACTCCATCTTATTCAACATAAAAATGCACTTGGACTACATCTAGAACACTCTTTCGGGCCATGGACTCAACTTTGTACCTTTGCGCAACGACAAACTCCGTCTAACAGGTTTAGACACTAATGCAGTTTTATCTTTCCCATATCGAGGGCTTGGAGAACCTTCATAGTCAATCGTACGTCCGGATACATGCCTAAACTCAACACAATCGTAGGAAACACCTTGTCCTTTCTGTCCTTATCATTGACTGATAGATGGCTCATTTTTTGCTATAAATATATTCGTATTGACTCTAATAATCAATATTAAAGCTACTCTTCGATTATACGATTAGGACTCTATCATCGTCAACCTTAACATGCACTAGGACTACATCTAGAACAGGCTTTCGAACCTTGGATTCAGCTATGCACCTTTGCGCAACGACAAACTGCTTTAAACAAGTTTAGACACTAATGAACTTTATAGCTTTGCCATATCGAGGTCTTGGAGAACCTTCATAACGAATCATACGTCCAGATACATGCCCAATACTCAAAACAATCATAGAAAACACCTTGTGCTTCAGTCCTTATCATTGACTGATAGTTTGCTCATTTTTTGCTATAAATATATTCGTATTGACTCTAATAATCAATGTTAAAGCTATTCTTCGATTATACGATTGGGACTCCATCTTAGTCAACATAAAAGTTCACTAGGACTACATCTAGAATAGTCTTTCGAGCCATGGATTCAGCTTTGTACCTTTCCGCAACAACAAACTCCTTTAAACAAGTTTAGACACTAATGAACTTATAATCTTTGCCATATCAAGGTCTTCCAGAACCTTCATAGTCAATCGTACGTCCAGAAACATGCCTAATACTTAACACAATCGTAGAAAACACCTTGTGCTTTCAGTCCTTATCATTAGTAGATGACTCATTTTTTACTATAAATATATTCGTACTGACTTTAATAATCAACATTAAAGCCACTCTTCGATTATATGTCTAGGACTCCATCTTATTCAACATAAAAATGCGCTAGGATTAAATCTAGAACACTCTTTTGAGCCATGGACTCATCTCTATAGCTTTGCGCAATGGCAAACTCCTTTAAACAAGTTTAGACACTAATGCACTTTTATCTTTGCCATATCGAGGGCTTGGAGAACCTTCATAATCAATCGTACGTCTGGATACATGCCTAATACTCAACACAACCGTAGGAAACACCTTGTGTTTTCATTCCTTATCATTGACTGATAGATGACTCTTTTTTGTCTATAAATATATCCGTGTTGACACTACTAATCAATATTAAAGCCACTCTTCGATTATATGACTAGGACTCCATCTTATACAACATAAAACTGCACTAGGACTACATCTAGAATATCATGACTCAGCTTTGTACCTTTGCGCAATGAGTAACTCCTTTAAACAAGTTTAGACACTAATGCACTTTTATCTTTGCCATATCGAGGGCTCGGAGAACCTTCATAATCAATCGTACGTCCGGATAAATGCCTAATACTCAAACAATCATAGGAAACACTTTGTGCTTTCAGTCCTTATCATTGAATGATAGATAACTCATTTTTTGCTATAAATATATTCGTATTGATTCTAATAATCAATATTAAAGCCACTCTTCGATTATAAGATTAGGACTTTATCTTATTCAATATAAAAATGCACTAGGACTACATCTAGAACACTTTTTCCGGGCATGGATTCAACTTTGTACCTTTGCACAACGACAAACTCCGTTAAACAAGTTTAGACACTAATGCACTATTATCTTTGCCATATCGAGGACTTGGAGAACCTTCAACCAATCGTACGTTCGGATACATGCCTAATACTAAACAGAATCTTAGGAAACACCTTGTGCTTTCTGTCCTTATCATTGACTGATAGATGACTCATTTTTTGCTATAAAATATATTCGTAATGGCTCTAGTAATCAATATTAAAGCCACTTTTCGATTATACGAGTAGGGCTCCATCTTATTCAACATAAAAATGAACTAGTATTGCATCTAGAACACTCTTTTGAGCCGTGGACATAGCTTTGTACCTTTGCGCAATGACAAACTTCTGTAAACAAGTTTAGACACTAATGCATTTTTATCTTTGCCATATCGAGGGATTGAAGAACCTTCGTAATCAATCTAACGTCCAGATACATGCCTAATACTCAACACAATCGTAGGAAACACCTTGTGCTTTCAGACCTTATCATTGACTGATAGATGACTCATTTTTTGCCATCAATATATTCGTATTGACTCTAATAATAAATATTAAAGCCACTCTCCAATTATAATACTAGGACTGCATCTAGAACAGTCTTTTGAGCAATGGACTCATCTTTATACCTTACCACAACGACAAACTCGTTTAAACAAGTTTAGACACTAATGCAGTTTTATCTTTCCCCTATCGAGGGCTTGGAAAACCTTCATAATCAATCGTACGTCTGAATACATGCCTAATACTCAACACAATCGTAGGACACACCTTGTGCTTTCAGTCCTTATCATTGACTGATAGATGGCTCATTTTTTGCTATAAATATATTTGTATTGACTCTAATAATCAATATTAACGCTACTCTTCGATTATACGATTAGGAATCGATCATAGTCAACATAAACATGCACTAGGGCTACATCTAGAACAGTCTTTCGAGCCATGGATTCAGCTTTGTACCTTTGCGCAATGACAAACTGCTTTAAACAAGTTTAGACACTAATGAACTTTTTATCTTTGCCATTTCGAGGACTTGGAGAACCTTCACAATCAATCATACGTCCGGATACATGCCCAATACTCAAAACAATCGTAGAAAACACCTTGTGCTTTCAGTCCTTATCATTGACTGATAGATGGCTCATTTTTTGCTATTAATATATTCGTATTGACTCTAATAATCAATGTTAAATCTATTTTTTCGATTATACGATTAGGACTCCATCTTGGCCAACATAAAAGTGCACTAGGACTACATCTAGAATAGTCTTTCGAGCCATGGATTCAGCTTTGTACCTTTGCGCAACAACAAACTCATTTAAACAAGTTTAGACACTAATGAACTTTTTATCTTTGCCATATCGAGGTCTTCAAGAACCTTCATAATCAATCGTACGTCCAGATACATGCCTAATACTCAACACAATCGTAGAAAACACCTTGTGCTTGAAGTCCTTATCATTGACTGATAGATGACCTATTTTTTACTATAAATATATTCGTATTGACTCTAATAATCAATATTAAAGCCATTCTTCGATTATATGTCTAGGACTCCATCTTATTCAACATAAAAATGCGCAAGGATTAAATCTAGAACACTCTTTTGAGCCAAGGACTCATCTTTGTAGCTTTGCGGAATGGCAAACTCCTTTAACAAGTTTAGACACTAATGCACTTTTATCTTTGCCATATCGAGGGCTTGTAGAACCTTCATAATCAATTGTACGTCCGGATACATGCCTAATACTCAACACAATCCTAGGAAACATCTTATGCTTTCAGTCCTTATCATTGACTGATAGATGACTCATTTTTTGCTATAAATATATTCGTATTGACTCTAATAATCAATATTAAAGCCACTATTCGATTATATCACTAGGACTCCATCTTATTCAACATAAAAATGGACTAGGACTACATCTAGAACACTCTTTCGAGCCATGGACTCATCTTCGTACCTTTTGCGCAACGGCAAACTCCTTTAAACAAGTTTAGACAGTAATGCACTTTTATCTTTGCCATATCGAAGGCCTGGAGAACCTTCATAATCAATCATACATCCGGATACATGCCTAATACTCAAACAATCGTAGGAAAACCTTGTGCTTTCAGTCCTTATCATTGAATGATAGATGACTCATTTTTTGCTACAAATATATTCGTATCGACTCTAATAATCAATATTAAAGTCATTCTTCGATTATACGACTTGGAATTCATCTTATTCAACATAAAAATGCACTCTTGAATGCAATAGCCGTCTCAACTTTCCATATTTAATCGAAAATCCAATTTACCGATTAAACGAAAGTCCGATACAATATCGGCCCGTCCATCCAATGGACTTTCCCTTAAGTAATCCAATTACTTATTTTATCCTTCGAGATTGACTCCAAGTCAATCTCTCAACCTCCTCGGTGATTTGTGTGTGACCCTTTAGGTTCACCCTCAGCTAGACTTGGGGCCGTGTCCCACAAGGGCCCGTTACCATGGGTGGCCGTCTAGCAACGGTCCATGGCACTAGAGACTAGGTGAATTGGCGTGAACATTTAGGCGCCGATTCCGTATGGGTACGATCCTTCCGTCTACCGTCTCCCGGCCTTAGTCTAGGGTATAGAATTGGGCGTCGGTTCCCATCCTTGACTAGGCATCTATGCTTAATACTCGAGACCACGTATGCTTCATTGCGTCGAAAAAGGAAACCATTCCTTGTTCGACCAACCACTGTGGCCATAGCTTCAAACAGCATGAACGTGTCTCCGAGTGCATAGGAGATACCTCTGTCACATACTGACAGGGGACGGATCCTCTTCTTGGAATCCACCGTCCTCGCTACACATTCCGACTGCACTGGACAAGGCTTATAATGATCATCTTACAGAATGATCACCTCTTGCCAGATCCAAGATACAGCCGTCCTGTGCACGTGACTGCCATGATTTCTCAAGTCTGAGGATTACTCCCGTACTATCGAAACCGGGGAAATCCAATCATACCGACCAAGCCTCCAAGGCTTCCATATGATGATCCCGCGAGTCAGTCCAGTCGGCTCGACCCCAGTCGACTAACCCATCAAGATCGTGTAGGCGTCCCACGCCTGTCGCCGATGAAACACGACACTCATCCAATGAACACGACTCTTGACGCAAGTCTCAATAGGACTCTCGATGCCCTGTCTCGAGGTCCTCGACTTGGAACATTTCAGACCCAACTCTTAATCAGTTGGTTTGATAACCACCATCCAATGCGTGGCCCAAGGGAAAGGAGATTGTCCTCTTTAATTCTTTTGAAGCTCTTGAATGTGAGGATGACACTGTATCAGACACTCAGGGCCCTAAACAATGCAGCCCTTCCGAATTGGTTTTATGATTAATGCAGCTGTTTGGAATGTGCGAGGGCTGAACCGAAGAGACCACCAAGTGGCAGTTGGCGATCTTGTTTCAGACCATAGGTTATGTTTTCTTGGTATTCTTGAAACTCGTGTTTCTTTGGTTAATGTTGATCGTGTACAATCTTGTGTACTTCCTCGTTGGAATTGGTTTTCTGATTATTCTGTTGTTGGTAACCGTATTTGGCTTGCTTGGAATGATGATGAGCTTGATGTAGAGGTTCTAATGGTACACTTACAATTCATACACTGCAAGTTGTTTTATTCGTAGACATCATTTCTATATCCTTGCTACGGTTGTCTATGGATCTAATGAGGTTGGGACTAGACGTGACCTTTGGCAGGAGCTCGGTAGGATTTCCCTGGGAATATCTGATCAGCCATGGCTGGTGCTCGGGGATTTTAATACGGTGGTGGACATGAGCGAAGTATGTGGGCGGTCGGGTGACATCCGTGTCGCTATGGAGGAATTTCGGAGGTGCTTAATGGACACTGGACTTATTCACCTTCCCATGCAGGGGTGTACGTTTCATGGCACAATTGCAGTGATGACCACCGGAGTCTATGGAAGAAACTTGACCGTATGCTTGTCAATGACAGTTGGTTCCGACAGTGGCCGGATAGCTGTTACCCACACTCTTAACCCCCGGACTTCGGATCACTCCCCTTTGGTTCTTCAAGGTACTTCCTCTACCCCACGGCCGGCATGTTCAGATTTGATAATTATTTGGCTTCCTCTCCGTACTTTATTCCTATAGTTCGGGATGTTTGGCGTCATCAGATTGAGGGTACGGCTATGTATGAGGTTACACGGAAACTGAAAGCACTGAAACTTTTTTTTCGTGCTGAGAGGAGGAAAAAAGGAGACCTAGACCAGAACGTCCAACTAGCGGCAGAATTTCTTGCATTAGCACAATCGGTGCTACAGTTGGATAGGCACAACTCCCTTATTCTACATCTGGAGTATTGTTGTCGGTGGTTTTCTCGAAGGCCACTAAATTGGAACAAAGGGTGTGCAGCAACGGGCAAAGATTCAATGGCTCAAAGGAGGACCAGTGTACTCGGGTTTTCTTTCGTAAGGTGGCCAAAAGGCGTGCGTCTAAACGTATTTTTCAGATCAACACTGATATGGTATCGACCATGGGTGGCCCGATCTTCACGACGTAGGCTTGAAATGGATAAAGAGGTCCGTGACCTGAGGAATGCAAATAGCCAACCAACGTTATTGGAACGTGACCTGCTACTTAGAACATTCAACCAACCACGAGCACGAGTAAACCAATCCACACAACTACACACTTGGGTCGAGCAACGAATTGGGGGCTTTGTGAATTTGAATCACCAACCTAATATGCTAGATTGACAAAGTAAGGTTTCACTAAAGCTGAAAATAGGATATAAACTCTTCAAAATATGAGAACTCTCTCTCAATATTTCTTAAATTTGGATAAATCTTGGTTCTTCCATGTGAATCCGAAAATTGGTGCATTGTATGTGATAAATGCACTTTGAATGTGATTAAGAAGTCTTCCTTGACCACTTGGCTGCACTTGGACGAATTTGGGCTCTTATTATGGGCTTTTCTTGGGCTTGAATTATTGAAATTAAGCACTCATGTTGGGCCTCCAATTGTGACTTGACCCCATTAGCAAAATATTAAGTTGGATTGGGCTTGAATTGCTTCTTGCATTCTCTTCAACCTTCCTCTTGTCATTGGCCCACTTCCAATTGTTAAGTCTTGGTGCAATTGATCGTGAACGCCTTTAGCTCGTTGGATGCCCTCAGTGCTCTCATCATCTGGTATCAGAGCAAATTGGGGGCCCGATCTTCACGACGTAGGCTTGAAATGGATAAAGAGGTCCGTGACCTGAGGAATGCAAATAGCCAACCAACGTTATTGGAACGTGACCTGCTACTTAGAACATTCAACCAACCACGAGCACGAGTAAACCAATCCACACAACTACACACTTGGGTCGAGCACGAATTGGGGGCTTTGTGAATTTGAATCACCAACCTAATATGCTAGATTGACAAAGCAAGGTTTCACTAAAGCTGAAAAATAGGATATAAACTCTTCAAAATATGAGAACTCTCTCTCAATATTTCTTAAACTTGGATAAATCTTGGTTCCTCTCGTTTGTATGCTGATACATGCCTTTTATAGGCCTAAAACACTTCCAAATTGACCACACATAACCCCAAGTGACTCCTTGGTGGATGTACATTCAATAATTAGTCAAAATATGACTAAAAACTATGCATTCTTGGTCAAAAACGAGTAAAAACTATGGTCTTCCATGTGAATCCGAAAATTGGTGCATTGTATGTAATAAATGCACTTTGAATGTGATTAAGAAGTCTTCCTTGACCACTTGGCTGCACTTGGACGAATTTGGGCTCTTATTATGGGCTTCCTTGGGCTTGAATTATTGAAATTAAGCACTCATGTTGGGCCTCCAATTGTGACTTGATCCCATTAGCAAATATTAAGTTGGATGGCCCACTTTCCAATTGTTAAGTCTTGGTGCAATTGATCGTGAACGCCTTTAGCTCGTTGGATGCCCTCAGTGTTCTCATCACACCTTGTGTTTTCAGTCCTTATCATTGACTGATAGATGACTCGTTTTTTGCTATAAATATATTCGTAATGACTCTAATAATCAATATTAAAGCCACTTTTCGATTATACCACCAGGACTCCATCTTATTCAACATAAAAATGCTCTAGGATTGCATCTAGAACACTCTTTCGAGCCATGGACATAGCTTTGTACCTTTGCGCAACGACAAACTCCTTTAAAAAAGTTTAGACACTAATGCACTTTTATCTTTGCCATATCGAGGGCTTGGAGAACCTTCATAGTCAATCGTACGTCCAGATACATGCCTAATACTCAACTGAATCGTAGGAAACACCTTGTGCTTTCAGTCCTTATCATTGAATGATAGATGAACTCATTTTTTTGCCATAAATATATTCTTTATTGACATCTAATAGTCAATTTTAAAGCCACTCTTCGATTATAATACTAGGACTCCATGTTATTCAACATTAAAATGCACTAGGGACTACATCTAGAACACTCTTTTGAGCAATGGACTCAACTTTGTACCTTAGCACAACGACAAAACTCCTTTAAACAACTTTAGACAATAATGCACTTTTATCTTTGCCATATTGAGGGCTTGGAGAACCTTCATAATCAATCGTACGTCCGGAGACATGCCTAGTACTCAACCATCGTAGGAAACACCTTGTGCTTTTAGTCCTCATCATTGAATGATAGATGACTCATTTTTTTGCTATTAATATATTCGTATTGACTCTAATAATCAATATTAAAGCCACTCTTCGATTATACGACTAGGACTTCATCTTATTCAACATAAAAATGCACTAGGACTACATCTAGAAACACTCTTTTGAGTCATGGACTCAGCTTTGTACCTTTGCGCAACGAATAACTCCTTTAAAGAAGTTTTGGACACTAATGCACTTTTATCTTTGCCATATTGAGGGCTTGGAGAACCTTCATAATCAATCGTACGTCTGGATACATGCCTAATACTCAAACACAATCGAAGGAAACACCTTGTGCTTTAGTCCTTATCATTGACTGATAGATGACTCATTTTTTGACATAAAATATATTCGTATTGACTCTAATAATCAATATTGAACCCACTCTTTGATTATAGTACTAGGATACCATGATATTCAACATTAAAATGCACAAGGACTACATCTAGAACAGTCTTTCGAGCCATGGATTCAGCTTTGTACCTTTGCGCAACGACAAAACTCCTTTAAACAAGTTTAAAAACTAAGGAACTTTTTATCTTTCCATATCGAGCTTTTGGAGAACCTTCATAATCAATCGTACGTATACATGCCTAATACTCAACACAATCGTCGAAAACACCTTGTGCTTTCAGTCCTTATCATTGACTGATAGATGACTCATTTTTTTACTATAAATATATTTGTATTGGCTTTAATAATCAATATTAAAGCCACTGTTCGATTATATGTCTAGGACTCCATGTTATTCAACATAAAAATGCACTAGGATTAAATCTACAACACTCTTTTGAGCCATGGACTTATCTTTGTAGCTTTGCGCAATGGCAAACTCATTTAAACAAGTTTAGACACTAATGCACTTTTATCTTTGCCATATCGAGGGCTTGGAGAACCTTCATAATCAATCGTACATCCGGATACATACCTAATACTCAACACAATCGTAGGAAACACTTTGTGCTTTCAGTCCGTATCACTGATTGATAGATGACTCATTTTTTGCTATAATAATATTCGTATTGATCAGTATTAAAGCCAATATCGATTATATCACTAGGACTCCATCTTATTCAACATAAAAATGGACTAGGACTACATCTAGAACACTCTTACGAGCACTTGACTTATCTCTGTACCTTTGGGCAACGACAAACTCCTTCAAAAAGTTTAGACACTAATGCACTTTTATCTTTTGCCATATCGAAGGCCTGGAGAACCTTCATGATCAATCGTACGTACGGCGATACATTCCCAATACTCAAACAATCGTAGAAACACCTTGTGCTTTCAGTCCTTATCGTTGAATGATAGATGACTCATTTTTTGGTATAAATATATTCGTATTGACTCTAATAATCAATATTAAAGCCACTCTTCGATTATATAACTAGGACTTATTCTTATTCAACATAAAAATGCATTAGGACTACATCTAGAACACTCTTTCGAGCCATGGACTCACCTTTGTACCTTTGCGCAATGACAAACTCCCTTAAACAAGTTTATACACTAATGCAGTTTAATCGTTGCCATATCGAGGACTTGGAGAACCTTAACAATCAATCGTACGTTCAGATACATGCCTAATACTCAACAATCGTAGGAAACACCTTGTACTTTAAGTCCTTATCATTAACTGATAGATGACTCATTTTTTTGCTATAAGTATATTCGTAATGGCTCTAACAATCAATATTTAAAGCCACTTTTTGATTATACGACCAGGACTCCATCTTATTCAACATAAAATTGCACTAGGATTGCATCTAGAACACTCTTTCGAGCCATGGACATAGCTTTGTACCTTTGCGCAATGACAAACTCATTTAAACAAGTTTAGACACCAATGCACTTTTATCTTTACCATATCAAAGGCTTGGAGAACCTTCATAATCAATCGTACGTCCAGATACATGCCTAATAATTCAACACAATCGTAGGAAACACCTTTTGCTTTCAGTCCTTATCATTGAATGATAGATGACTCATTTTTTGCCATAAATATATTCTTATTGACTCTAATAGTCAATTTTTAAAGCCACTCTTTGATTATAATACTAGGACTCCATGTTATTCAACATTAAAATGCACTAGGACTACATCTAGAACACTCTTTTGAGCAATTGACTCAACTTTGTACCTTAGCACAACGACAAACTCCTTCAAACAAGTTTAGACCATAATGCACTTTTATCTTTGGAATATTGAGGGCTTGGAGAACCTTCATAATCAATTGTACGTCCGGAGACATGCCTAGTACTCAAACAATCGTAGGAAACACCTTGTGCTTTCAGTCCTTATCATTGAATGGGTAGATGACTCATTTTTTGCTATTAATATATTCGTATTGACTCTAATAATCAATATTAAAGCCACTCTTCGATTATACGATTAGGACTTCATCTTATTCAACATAAAAATGGCACTAGGACTACATCTAGAACACTCTTTTGAGTCATGGACTCAGTTTTGTACCTTTGCGGCAACGAATAACTCCTTTAAACAAGTTTAGACACTAATGCACTTTTATCTTTGCCATATCGAGGGCTTGGAGAACCTTCATAAGCAATCGTACGTCTGGATACATGCCTAATAATCAACACAATAGTAGGAAAACACCTTGTATTTTCAGTCCTTATCATTGACTGATAGATGACTCATTTTTGGCCATAAATATATTCTTATTGACTCTAATAATCAATATTGAAGCCACTCTTCGATTATAGTATTAGGACTCCATGTTATTCAACATCAAAAATGCACTAGGACTACATCTAAAACAATCCTTCGAGCCATGGATTCAGCTTTGTACCTTTGCGCAACGACAAACTCCTTTAAACAAGTTTAGACACTAATGAACTTTTTGTCTTTGCCATATCGAGGGATTGGAGAAACCTTCATAATCAATCGTACGACCTGATACATGCCTAATACTCAACACAATCGTAGAAAACACCTTTGTGCTTTCAATCCTTATCATTGACTGATAGATGACTCATTTTTTATATAAATATATTCGTATTGACTTTATTAATCAATATTAAAGCCACTGTTCGATTATATGTCTAGGACTCCATGTTATTCAACATAAAAAATACACTAGGATTAAATCTAGAACACTCTTTTGAGCCATGGACTTATCTTTGTAGCTTTGCGCAATGGAAAACTCATTTAAACAAGTTTAGACACTAATACACTTTTATCTTTGCCAATATCGAGGCTTGGAGAACCTTCATAATCAATCGTACGTCCGGATACATGCATAATAAGACTCAACACAATCGTAGGAAACACTTTGTGCTTTCACTCCGTATCATTGATTGGTAGAGTGACTCATTTTTTGCTAAATATATTCGTATTGACTCTAATACATCAGTATTAAAGCCAATATTCGATTATATCACAAGGACTCCATTCTTATTCAACATAAAAATGGACTAGGACTACATCTAGAACACTCTTTCGAGCACTTGACTTATCTTTTGTACCTTTGCGCAACGACAAACTCCTTCAAAAAGTTTAGACACTAATGCACTTTTATCTTTGCCATATCGAAAGGCTGGAGAACCTTCATAATCAATCGTACGTCCGGATACATGCCCAATACTCAAACAATCGTAGGAAACCCCTTGTGCTTTCAGTCCATATCGTTGAATGATAGATGACTCATTTTTTTGCTATAAATATATTCGTATTGACTCCAATAATCAATATTAAAGCCACTCTTCGATTATATGACTAGGACTTATTCTTATTCAACATAGAAATGCACTAGGACTACATCTAGAACACTCTTTCGAGCCATGGACTCACCTTTGTACCTTTGCGCAACGACAAACTCCCTTAAACAAGTTTAGACACTAATGCAGTTTAATCGTTGCCATATCGAGGACTTGGAGAACCTTCACAATCAATCGTACGTTCGGATACATGCCTAATACTCAACAATCGTAGGAAACACCTTGTACTATAAGTCCTTATCAGTAACAGATAGATGACTCATTTTTTGCTATAAATATATGCGTAATGGCTC